>CAUYQV010087919.1:0-49056 GCA_963574575.1 Galagoides demidoff | reverse complement strand
ACTTTTGTAGTGGGGGATTGCAGTGGTCATTATGGAGGATAGGTTTGAGAATTTCCTGCAGAGCTGGTTTAGTTATGGCAAATTTCTTCAACATGTGGATGTCATTAAAGTATTTAATTTCTCCATCATAGATGAAACTCAGTTTAACTTGATGTAGGATCCTTGGTTGGAAGTTGCTTTGTTTCAGGACATTAAAAGTTGCTGGCCATCCTCTTCTAGTCTGAAAGATTTCAGCAGGAAGATGTGCAGTCATTCTAATACTCTTTCCTTTGTAGGTTACAGTTTTCTTGCATCTAACTGCTTTCAGAATTTTCTCTTTCATATTAACTTTAGTGAAGTTAATTATGATATGCCTGGGGGATGTCTTGTTCAGGTTGAGTCGTCCTGGGGTTCTGAAACTATCTGCTATCTGAATTTCAGACTCTTTTGGCATGTCTGGAAAGTTCTCTTTTAAAATTTCATGAAGAGCCTCTGTGTTTTGTGAGGAAGCTCCAGCACATTCAGGGATTCCTATAAGGCGAATATTAGTTTTCTTCAAATTATCCCAGAGCTCTCTGAGAGAAAGATCCATTTTTGCTTTCCATTTCTTTTCATCTTTGCTCTCTTGGGTTTGTTCAAAAGCTTTTTCTTCAATGTTAGAGATCCTTTCATCAGCCTATTCCATTCTGTTATGAAGAGGTTCTATTGTATTTTTTAAATCTTTGAGGGCTATGAAATCTTGCCTCAATGTTTCAAAATCTTTGATCATTTTATCTTTGAAATTGTTGAATTCTTTAGACATCTTTTGAATAATTTCTTGAGACCTTTTTTGAATAATTTCTTGAAGTTCTGGCTCTTTCTTTTCTTCCATTCTGTTAATCTTATTTACTATCAACGTTCTGAACTCGATTTCTGTCATCTCAACCATATCTTTATGGGTTGGATCTTCAGATGCATCTGCCACATCCTTCCTTGGGGGGTTGATCTACTTTGGTTATTCATTCTACCAGAGTTTTCCCACTGACTCCACCCCATGTTGGATTTAGTCCATTTGGCTAGGTGAGCAGGTAAGAGAAATTTGGGTTGGGGGCTCCAGAAGTAGTATTTTACTAGCCTTTTTGGGCAAAGGCTGAGACTGGTGTCTATACCTTTTCCCCTAGAGCTTTGCCAAGGGTACATATAATGCTACAGTCTGATAGCCTGGGGGCCTGCGTGTCTCTATCTTGTTTTTGGCTGTTCTCGGTTCTATCTTAGAAAATCAATTACTCTAGGTTAAGATCTTGGCTGTGGAGAAACATCTGCAATTAAGTCACCCCTTCCCTTGCAGGTGACAATTGGGAAAGGAAAATCACATCTTCCCTCAGCCACACCTCCAGGGTATCACTTTGGATAGTTCTCAGGTGATTGGCCCACTTCAAGAGATTTAAATCAAGTGTCCCAGTCAACACTAGTCTCAAGTTGGGGCATCCAAGAGATCTCTGGCAGATGTACAGCAGGGGTCTTCTGGCATCTCAGGTATGATTCGCTCTGGTGTTCTGTGGGGTCAGAAGGACCTACCCAGCAAATAAATTATTCTAGGGAGGTTGATGCCTCCTACCTCACCTTGTACCTTCATCACATCCAGTCACTGGAGACCTTGCAGGGCTGTGACCCAGCTGCCCAATAAGCAAATGTGGCAGGGCTTTGTGTCAGCCAGAATCAAAGTAGAGCCAATGTCAGCTGCACTTGGTTAGTGCTCTTTGACCCCTGTCAGCAAAGGGAGCTGAGGCCTGACTGTCTCAGCCACTCAGTCACAGCTGGAGAATGTTCCACCTGAAGACAATTTAGGCCTGAGAAAATCCAGAGAGCATCAGAGATTCTCCCTCAACCACCAGTTAATTTGCCCAAATCAAGAGATTCAAACCTATTGACCCGATCAGTACCCACTCTCTGGTTGGAAACATCACAAGGTCTCCAGCACCTAGATAATAGGAGTTTACTGGTAGCTCAAGTATGGCTCGCTCTGATGCTCTGAGGAGTCAGAAAGGCCCATTTAGTAGACAATTTGGAGTAAGGAGGCTGATGTCTCTTTCCCCTCCTTACTCACCCTTTGCCACCAGACTCTGGTAACCTCAGTCTCTGGTAACCCCACTACCAGTCTCTGTTAATCCAGAGTCTGTAACCCAGTCCTGTCCAATAGGTGAGTGAGTCAGGGTTTTGTGCCTGCCAGAGTTCAAGTACAGTCAATGCCTCCTCCACTTGGTGACCACTCTTTGTCACCAGCCAGCAGAGATAGCTGAAGCCTATATGCCTCAGGCACTCAGTGGGAGCTGGAGAATATTCAGCCTGGGCTCAGTCTAAACATGGAATTTGTTTTCTTAAAGTCATGGTTTGCCTTAGTGGGGAAGACGAGTGTTTATCTATCTCTTCTCTCAGCTCGGCTCCCCCCATTTAGCTTCACTGGGTTCTTCTGGCAGTTGTCTCTTCCCCTGAACTGGAGTTTATGTTGAAAGCTAGCTCTTGTTAGCTCTCATCCCCTGTTCCTTCATATTCTTATTGAATGTGAAAATTGGAGTTAGGGAATATAGTCAACCCAAGGATTTAACAAAGTACAAAAGACATTGAAACCAAGCAGACAAAATAAACAGACTTAAATGCTACCAGACACACAAACACACCGATGCCCAGCCAATCAGAAATAAGTAAACAAACAGACAAAAAAGAAAACAAAACAAAGTACAAACAAACAACAATAACAAATAAAGATAGTAGTAATAAAAGATAACCACAACATTGGTGGTCATAAAATGATAGAAAAAACAGAAAGCAAAAAAACAAACAAAGAAGAAAGAAAATTTAAAAAAAGGAATAAAAGGTGGGCACCACTGGGAAAAATACTGTGCTTTTGAATATATACAAAGAAACCCCTTTATAAATGCAGTGGGGTTCTAGTTTAATGGGAATAGTTATTCTGCAATATACTTTCTAGACAGCAGGTGGTGACACTGTGAGTGGTTCCCAGGCTAAAACCAAAAAAAAAAAAAAAAAAAAAAAAAAAAAAAATCTTTGCTGGCAGGGGGCATTTATTTTCCCGACGACAGTTCCTGTAAAGTGTAGGGCATCCTGGACCAGCTTCAGATACCGGATAGCTGGCTGCAGGTGAGGTTGGTCCCTCCATGCTCCTGGGAGGGTTGTTATGGAGACACCATATTTGGAGTTTTACATTACATCTGGTTCCTGGCTGGCCACCCACTCCTACCTGTCCTCTAAACTCAGCACATTGAGTCCACACTTCACCAGATATTCCACTCAACTCCTAGTTTCCCTTCAAACAGGAAATTGTTATGGTCTGTGGGAAAAGGGCTGGGTGCTTTTGCACGTTATTTATTTGGCTGGGTCTGGGTTTGAACCTGATTTGCAGTAACTTTAGCTGTGCAGAAACTTTTTAGCTTGATTTTAGCCCATTTGTTTATTTTGGTGTTGCAATTTCCTACTCCACCTTGTCTTAACTTTCTCTATATTGTCCTCCTGTCATTTATTCAGCTGTATAGTTGATATCCTTAAAATGTATGTAAGTAAACTATCAGCGATTTTCCTGTGCTTATTATTTACCCTTGTTAAGTTTGATTCTGCAAAAATATGTGTATGACAAAACCAAATCAAAAGGACTGACTGCTGTGGAAAGCATACTTTATCATACTACAGTATAACTAAAGAAAAAATGTCTCATGAAAATATAGCCATAAAACTTTTGAGCTAATGATAAAAGCTAATGATTCTCACACTATTTCTTTCCTTGCAATAAATAGTGACACAACACTCAGTAATCCACATTGAAAAGGATTATGTACAGCAGTGGAGAAATGACAGTGACTACTTAGCAATGTTGCTTAGTAATATCCTATCTCATATCTATTATTAATGGCCCTTCAAAAAAATAGATGAGATTGAACCCATACATTCTTGCTTTCAAGACTACCTGGACTTTTTCACAAGCACACAATGAGGTATTAAGGATACTTAAGCACTGAGCATTTTCAAAGAGGATGCGCAAAGTTGTCATGTCCTACATGCTGGAGCTAAAAGGACTTTATAATCCTACATAAGACTTTGTTTCTCTGTGGTATTGCATTTATGTCTAAGGAGAATAATGATGTATATTAATGGCATAAATAATAAGACTCTGAGGATAAATATGTTTCCTATTGATGCTTGGAATTTCATCATTAATGGTCTATTTCTCTGTTTTAAAACATAATTATTTTCATGAAGACTTCATTTTAAATTGCCTCTGGGAAGGGAAATGCAAAATATTGTAAATACCTATTTATGAATTCATTAATTCCTGTTTCTATACATTCATTCTTCAAAAATACAAAAAAAAATAGACGTTTCCTCTATGTCAGACACAATGATTTTCACTTGGACAATAATGATAAATGCCAATCTTTGCCCTCCAGGAGCATACAGTCTAATATAAGAGATAGGATAATGTTAATAGCAAATGTTGAAGTAAATGTATAAATTACCAAGAGGAGAGAATATGAATAAGAATGATTAATTCACCAGAAAGTATTAAGAAAGATTTCAAACAAGAGAAATAACTTTTAAGCAAGCACTTAAAGAGTGACAAGAGCAGGGTGGCTCCTATGGCTTAAAGGAGTAGGTTGCTAGCTGCATATACCAGAGGTGGTAGGTTCAAACCCAGCCCTGGCCAAAAAAAAAAAAAAAAGTGACATGAGCAGATAAAGGACAGAAGGACATTCTAGGCAAAGGGTATACTTTGGGCATTTTTTAAGGTACTGGGGTATGTGATTGTATGGTATTTGGAAGATGGCAGCTATGTCTGGGTGCTGGGCAGTTATGAGAATGGAAATACCCACAGTATACAAAGTGAAAAGGAACTTGGTATTTGAAATTTATTATGTAGTTAATTTGTTTTCAATAATACTGATGTCAGGGCCTTACCTATAAAAATTTCTGTTTAACTTATATGTGCAGACTCTGAACTGGCATTTAAAAAGTTCTTCTGGTGACCTAATATACAACAAAGATTAAAAAAACACCATTCTTAAAGCAAAAGGGGATGTAAATCAGAGATTTCCCTGAAACAGTCCTCTCTGTATAATTTTATCAACTTTCTTCTACCTAACAATAGTAGGTAGCAGGATAACCCTGGACCTTGGAGTTAGGTGCTGAATGAATGGGACCAAAAGTCCACTGAGGGGAGCAGTATAGCATTATATGCTATGAACCCAAGAACTGGCTTCTAGCAATTTCCCATTAGATAAGTAATAATATTGTAAAAAGCCAGTTTACTCTTCTCACGAGGTTGATGGGAGAATTCAATGAGATGAAATGTTAACAGTAATAGGAGATCAGGTATAGGAGATCAGGTACATAGTAAGAAATCAATATGGATTTACAGATACTTTCACTTAAAGTAATATTAATTAGCAGAGATAAATCTTTCCACTATGTAATTTTGTTCATTTTTGGCTTTACCACGGGTTTAGGAAATTCATCTGTTCCCTGACTACAGATAAATCTGTAGCAATGTGATGCTTTCCTCTTCAGTAATAACTAATCTGTTTTGTTTGCATTTGCCTGGATTTATAAAAAAAAAAAAGGCATTGTGAAATCCAAGCCTTGGAAAAAATTCTAGGGGTAACTTCATAAAATTTATCATTCCACTCAAAGATCCCATCTAAAATAGGAAGTGTTGATCAAAGGGTATAAGATGTCAGCTACGTACGCAAAGTGAGTAAGTTCTGGTGATCAGATGTACATAATGGTAAGTATAGTTAATAATACTGTATTGTATACTTAAAACTTGCTAAGAGAGTAAGTCTTACGTATTCTTATGACACATACACAAAAAGGTAACTATGGGAAATGATGGATATGCTAATTAGTTTGCTTGTGGCAATTATTTCACAATTACATATATATAAAACATGTTGCATATCTTAAAAATGCACAATTTTTATTTACCAATCATACCTCAATAAAACTTGAAAAAAGAAATTTTAAGTCTTCAAAATCCATCTTTGTTTCCAGGCACAGTGGCTCATATCTATAATCCTAGCACTCTGGAAGGCTGAAGCAGGTGAATTGCTTGAGCTTAGGACTTTTAGACCAGCCTGAGCGAGAGCCAGACCCCATCTCTATTAAAAAACAAAAAACAAAAAACAGTTGAGCATTTTAGTTGGCATCTATAGTCCCAGCTAGTGTGAGACTGAAGCAAGAGGATGGCTGGAGCCATGGATTTTGAGGTTGCTGTGAGCTATTACTCCACAGCACCCAAATCAAACTGATAAATGAAATTCTGTCTCAAAAACAAACAAACAGTGAAACAAAATTTGCTTGAATAATTTTTGTGATAGGAAACCTACTTCCTAAGAAAAATCTCTATATGTCAGTCAGTGTGATGTTTCTTAAAATGAACTCTCAAACCTTCAAGAATTAGGAACAATGGAGGGAATCTGGAGACATAGATCAAATGAAAACCCAAGTGTCCCTTTGGTCATCAGGAGTTTATGGGAATGCCCTGGTATTGAATGCAGGCAGGCCAGAAATAACTGTTATGCTGCCACCACAGGGAGTAGTAAGAATCAGCTAAAAAGATCCTAACAATAATGACTACTGGTTAATAAATCTTTACTATGAAAAAGACACTGTGCTGAATCTTTGGCATACATCAGTTCTCAAAGTTTAATGTGCATGTGAATCATTTATGCACATATATGAATCTTTCATAGATTCAGATTCACTAAGTTTAGATGGAGCCTGAGATTCTGCTCATCTAAGATGCTATCAAATGATGTCAATGCTGGTAGTTTATGGACTATATTTTTTGTAGCAAATATATATATATATATATATATATAAAATATATATATATGTAATATATATATATGTAATATATATATATGTAATATATATATAGCCTCATTTAATAATTAAAATAATAACAGTGTACAGAGGAAGAAACTGCTCTAGGAAAAAAATGTTAATTTTCCCCTATTGTCATAGAGTAGCACAATGAATTTCCGAATTACATCTCATACTCACAACCAGAATATTGTTTTTCAATTATACTTTAAAAATAAGAATATCGTTGAACTTGTATGACCATTTCTATACCTCTCTGAAGTGTCAGTTTCAATAACACTGAACTCACCAAGTGATCTCTTTATAGTAATGGCTACCATGAAAGTCTGTGAAGAATTTAGTTCATCTTTCTTTTGGCCTGTCTTGAACATAAATAGCATAAAAAGGCAATAAACTACATTTGTAATTAATTACCAATCCAGTATGTGAGGCCAGGGTCATTGTGAAGGTGGATTTTCCTCTAGACTCTAGTATTGGCCTTTGGCAGAAACCCTACTTGGAAGTATGGCTTTAAGCAAAGTCTAGACGTGTCAATTCTCTGTGACAAAAAATAAAACCCATTAGGTTAATCAAAGACTAGATTGGCTGGTAAATAAATATTACCTACATGGAAACCTGGCACGGTTAAGTTATCTACCTTAAAATAACTTTAAATTTCCCTTCAACCTAAGGTAATTATAACATCCCGCCAAGTTTTTAGGTAAAAATGCCAAAACAGATTGGAAAGGGGAGAAAATTATTTACAGTGGCCAACTGTTTTACAAGAGGAGCAGTAGAAATAAAACGTATTAGCTATAAGAGAACGTGGAGGTAACAAAACTATTCCACATCCTTTCTTTTGGGCCCAAGGAAAAGGAGGCCAAGGGGCTGGCTAATTTCTTGCTCATTTGGTTAGTTAACATAGAGCCACATTATAACTCAAAAAATTCCTGATGCTACATCCATTGCTCTTTTTGTAGAACACTATGCATAACTAAGATAGCATCTTTGTTAATTTTAAAGCATCTGGCTGTGTAATATCTTAGATACTTTAACATAATTTTTTCTGTTTTTACATTGTGTGAATATGTCTTCCTTTATTCATGAGATATATTATTTTTGTTTGTGTTTTTAGTAATTTTATGTTTTGCTATTTATTTGTATTTCATAGTTTCACAAAGAACTTAAGATAACTTAGAACAATGTATTAAAAAGTAAAAATAAAAATAATAAACAAGTTATGTTGTGGTAGAGCAAAAACAAGAACCTAGGTATAGTCAGTTTCTCTTTACTCAAAAAGTGTGGTGCAAGAAACATTAGACTTAGCCTCACATGGGACATTTTAGAAATACAGAATCTTTGTCTCTACCCCAAAACTTCTATGTAAGAATCTGTATTTGGACAAGTTCCCCCAGGTGATTTGCATGCATATTAAAATTTTGAGAAGCACTGCTTACTAATAGTATTACATAGTTTACTGTTTAATATGTCTTTAAATTTCTCTGTGGCAGATATTTGCTTCAATTTCCCTATTTCTTATTCTGAAAATTGCTTTGAGAAGTAACAGTAGTAATAGGAAAGAGATCATTTTGTACCAAGCATATCTTAACTATTTTTGCAGTCCTGAAGAAGAAAAAAACTGATGCCACGACTATAGCTAAGTAAAAAGGAGGTTTATTGATCTGTTGTTTTTGTTTTTTAAGGAAAAGAAGATGTGTTTCTTTTCAAACTATGAGATTGAAAGGCAATTTAGTTGCCTTAATGCATACTTAACTACAAAGGCAAGTAAGTTTTCCTCTCATATATAAGAAATGGAAAAAATGTGCTGTTTAATTTCCTCAAGTGATGTCTGTCAAATGAATGATCTCCCAAAATGTAATTATTAAGCTCAATAATGTCCATCCTCAGTTTTTCAATAGCCCATTATTTGGTGAGTGGTTCTGCTTCTTCCTATGTTGTGTGTGAGAGAAACTCAGTGATTTGGTCAAATATTTCTTAGACGAAGTTAAAATGTTTTCCACATAAGGATTTTTGTTTTTCCATTCATGCTCCATCATTGCAGGAATAACAGTGTTTACTTTAACATCGTGAAGTTAGTGTTGGTTTATTAGCATGAACCACTATGCAACAAAGGCTAAATTTCTTAGTTTTATTCTCATTAGGCCAAGTAACATTTTCCACTTTCCTAACAGCTATATCTTATGCATTATCAAAAGACTAGACATGGAAGTGTGGTATAGACTCATCATCATTCCTAATCATTAATATATACACAAGTTCTGTTGATGTTGCATTAATATTACAATTTTAGCACACAGAAAATACTATTTAGTAGGAGAGAGAGAGAAAAATAGAAAATAAAAGAAAAATGATTTAAAAAAAAAAACAATGGAAGGGTGAGATCCAATTTTCAGAGTTAGCACAATATATTATCTAAAATTCCAGTTTGCAGGAACAACAATAAAAGAGACACAAAGAAATGGGATATAGATACAGAGAAAGAGAGAATGCATGTGAGGACCGAGAAAGATTTCACAGAGATGCCTCATCAATAACTATGCTATCGATTTTATGAATATTCCAATTACATTAACAACTTCTCTTTTTGACATGGTGTAGAGAAAAAATCTTATCAGAGTTTGATGGAGTGAAGACACACAAGAACACTGAATAATAACTGCCACAAATATAAGCCATTTTTCTTTCATTAAGTAAAACATTGAAAACTGGATGGTATTGGGAGGACCTCTATAAAGGTACTCCTCCAAAAAGCAACAAAACACTGGAAATGTTGAGAAAATCAAATTTTTTCAGAACTTTGGGAGTTAATCAGTGATTTGCAGCAATGTAAAGAGCATTTATTCAATAAAAATGAATATTGAGTATATGCATAATTTGGAACTAGATGATCAATACCTATGTGCTCAAAGAGAAGTAAAACTCAGTAAAATTTGGGTGGAGGGAGGGGAAAAAGGGGAAGGGTAAATTCCTACCTAATGGGTACTTTGAATGGGTTTGTTATACACTTTCTAGATGAGGAATATACCTATAACATTGACTTCAAATTTACAAAAGCAAATTATGTAACCAAAATATATGCAACCCCATAATATACTGAAATAAACTTAAAAAATCACCTTTATAGAAAAAACATATGAATAAATTCTGGTAAGTAAAGTAGGGCTTATGATTAATTATTTACCCAATTCCAATTCCCAAACTCACCCTTTGCAGCTCTGTAGCAGCCCGAAAATCAGAAGCCTCATCAATATACTTCTTTTAAGAGTAGGCAGGCTCAGATATATTTGAAGGGGCAGAGTTCCTCAAAATGTCCCATTTTGTTCTATTCCCATGTCCAGAGCTTTGCCACTATTTGACCTATCCTCTAGCTCTCTGGAAAAAACATACTCCACTCTAAGTACATGGTAGTTATTAAACCTGACTCAGAGTTTACTCTGCAGAAAAACTCATGTCCAGAATATTTGTTAAAAGCAAACAATGGCAATTGTTTAACATCACAGTTGCCTGAGGCAGCAATACCAGTTGAGACAAACAAGAGACTGGCAAAAAACTTAATGGAGTGGTAAAAAATGTATTTATGGGGGACTTTTAAAATCACTGTAATATTCCCAGATAATCTAGAATGCATATGCAGAAACCTGAGAGGAAGCTAAAATTTCACCTTTAACAGACCTTGAGGTCTTACATAAGCAAGATTAGAAGACTAAGGTAGAGCTGTAAATTGTCCTGCTAGATATAGAAAGCATGCTTAAGTTCACACAGAGCTGTCCTGGAAAAACTGAGGGACTTAATGATTCCAAGTATTTAAGTAAATCTCACCCTAATCATTAGCTGACCAGTAACCTACAAAGATTCATTTAGTATACATTGTTCAAACACTCAAATATAACAAAGAATACAGATTTTATAGAATTATCACAGGAAAGTCACTAAACAAATGAACAGAAGCAAAAACAGAAAAGAAAAATAATAGAAACAAAGGAAGAGTGAGGTCTGATTTTAAGAGTTACCACAATATATTATCTAAAATTTGCAACAACAACAAAAAGAGACACCCAGAAATGGTAAGTATGGATGGCGGAGCAAGAAAAAAACCCATGTGGTTTTTGTTGTTGTTGTTGTTTCTTTGTTTTTAGACAGAGTCTGACTCTGTCAACCTTGGTAGAGTGCTGTGGTGTGTCACAGCTCACGGCAACCTCCAGCTCTTGGGCTTAGGTGATTCTCTTGCCTCAGCTTCCTGAGTAGCTGGGACTACAGGTGCCTGGCATAATGCCCGGCTATTTTGTTGTTGTTGCAGTTTGGCCGAGGCTGGGTTTAAACTGGCCTCCCTTGGTGTATGGGGCTGGGCCCCTACTCACTGAGCCACAGGTGAGGCCCCAAAATGAAGCTCTTATTATTATCAAAGGCAACAAAAAATTATATTTACACTAACAAAAGATGGAAACAAAGAAAACTTATGGGAAATCTCTGGGAAAAAAATAATGGAAAAGAAAGAAAAATCTATGAGTATTGCCTGGGCAACAGGTAACTTTCTGGGGTATGAGATACTAATCACAATGCTGATACAGCTGTATAAGATGGAGAGTAGAGACCCCTGCTGAATTCTTTGTTCTCAAACCCCATAGGGTTGAGAGCCTGAATCTTTCCTCAGCCTGCTTAAAAGACACTTTTAACCATTACCATTGGCTAAGCAGAGGCTTTCCCAGGAAATCATGTGTCACAAGGATATTTCCTGAAGTGGCTGCCTGCTTAACAGCTCAAATAGAGATTCTCCAAGACACATTGTGATGAACCTGCCCAAAGTCAAGACAAAAAACCAACGAACAAACAAATAAACAAACAAAACATTCTGCAAGCTGCCAGAAGTGTCAATTGACCTACAGGAGTAAATCTATCAGGGTGACTACAGACATCTAAAATGAAACTTTCCAAGCCAGAAGACAATGGTCATCTACCTTTAATCTACTTAAATATTTTTTTATACCAGAATTCTATATCCTGCTAAGCTAAGCCTTAAAATTGATGGAGAAATCAAATATTTTATTGATATGCAAATATTGAGGAAGATGGTCACAGTAAGACCAGCTCTACAGGAAATACTTTGACCTGTTCTACACACTGACCATCACAATGGACCACCAGAAAAAGAAGGACACAGAAAAAAAAAGGACCAAATCTAGCTTCCACAATGCTGCAAAAGATAAAACTAAGCAATGGACTTTCATCCAAGAAGATGAAAAGAACACAACTACACTTATCAATTAACTCAATAAATGTTAATGGCTTGAGTTCCCTTTGAAGAGGCATAGACTGACTTACTGGATAAAAAAAACACAAGCCATCTATTTGCTATCTGTAGGAAACACACCTGGAACACACAAAGGGCAAATTAAAACTCAGGGTTAAGGTATGGAAAACAATTTTTCAGGCAACAGAATTCAGAAGACAAGGGGGATGTAATCTTATTTTCAGATACAAGTGTATTTAAAGCAACTAAGGTCAAAAAAGACAAAGATGGACACTTCATAGTGGTGAAGGGAAAAATACAACAAGAAGACATTTCAATGCTCAACATTTAGGCACCCAAATTAAATGCTCCTAGGTTCCTGAAATACACCTCAATTAACCTGAGCAATATGATATCAGATTACACCATAGCATCTGGGGACTATAACACTTCTCTGATGAAGCTGGACAGATCCTCTAAACAGAAAGTAAACAAAGATACAAAGGACTTAAATGTAACCCTAAAACAACTGTACTCCACAGATGTATACAAAACATTCCATCTCAAATAGTGTCTTCACATCATTTGTGTTAACCTGGATGGAGTTGAAACACATTCTTCTTAGTAAAGTATCACAATAATGGAAAAGAAAATATCCAATGTACTCAATACTAATATGAAGCTAGCAGATTATCTAATTCATGCACGTATAGTAGAAAAACTCATTTCAATTCTAGTTGCATGGAGGGGTAACAAGCAAGAGGGGAGAGGTGAGGGGATATTTGAGAATCTCACAGTGAATGGGCACAGTATAGAGGTGTATGATACACCTTTTGGTGTGAGACATAACTACAAAGACTCTACATAACAAATTCAAATATTGAGACATGGTTGTTTGTACTCTCACATTAATCTGAAATGAAAAGAAGAAAAAAGCAAACATAAGGTGAGGGCACAACTTCCTAACTCATCATACGAGTTACCATGATGCCAACTCTAGATAAAAAAAAAAAAAACACAAGAAAATATAGATCAATATCTTTTATGAATAGAGATAAAAATATTTCACTATAATGCTGGCAAACTGAACACAGTTTCATGTATAGTCGAATATACATGTTGACAAATTTAATTTATTTCAAGATTTATGTGTGGTTTATTATACAAATATAGAATAAACTAATACCTTCCATTAATAAAATGAAGAAAATATTCAAGTGGTCATCTCTGTCAGGGTCCCACACCAAGGGCTAGGGTCTGTTAAGACTGGAGGATCTGGCTACAATCAACTGAAGAAATGTAAGGTTAGAAACATCAGGAAAGAAATATGCAAAACACATGGAATAGAATTTTCAGAGGTGAGAACACAGCAGTCTACCACTTGTTTCTGGGGTTCTGATGGTGGCTTTCAGTGTTTGTTTTGCTCTACTGTTGTTGAAGGCTATTTGTTCATTAGCCCAGTGGGTAAGCTGAGGAAGGGAACAAAGATGCCAGCAGTTTCTCTGAGTAAGTGTATCAGCTCCTATTGTGTCTATAATCATTAACCTTAAGGGTGTGAGCCATCTTCAGGAATCTAGAACCTGCACCTTATGTGAGGATAGCCTCCTATTTGTGTTCACACACACAGATTCCTAGGGGTGTGTTAATACCTGGTAATTCACTGTGGAGTAAAATGCTACTGCTGTCAATATCTTTTGACGAATTGGTGGGAAAGAAAAATTTTCCTCTCATCACCACCATAGAGGGTCTTCCTCTGTGCTAAGGGCTATAAGCCCTCCTACTGATACTTCAGGGTTAGAGCTGTTCCCTTGATCTCTGCCCCAGCCAAATACAAATCTCCACAATGGGTACTTGCTCTGATGGGTAACTGGGCAGGAGTTGGCCTAGTTAATGGGTCTTGCTAGGCCTTGCACATAGCATCCTCTGTGGACATTATACATTCAGAGTGTGGACCAACCCAGCAGGTAAGCTATATTCTAAACAGTCCAGTCTTCTAGGAAAAGTAGAAAACTTGCTCAGATAAGAAACTTAGCAGCACTGGCTTAAAGGTAAACTAGCTAACTTTCCATTGTTCTGCCTTGCTTTACTTAATTTTTTATTTTCCCCTTTATTGGGGGTGTTTTCCTTGCTAAGAATTTGGACTTTGGTCCCCATTCTGCCTGAAAACTCAATTAATGAAGAAAAAAATCACTTAAAAAATGAAACACCTTTTCATGTTAAGAGGGGGCAAGATGGCTAACTAGAGAAAGCTTTTGTCAGAAGTTCGTGTCCAGAAGGAGAAAAGTTGGACTTAACTGAACTCAGGGAAGCCAAAATTCAGGAGTTAACACAAAAAGAGGAAATCAAGGTGCCTGTCATCCCCACGGAGGCAACCTGTGAAGGCATGAAAGATTATGAAAGATAACATAGATCAGGTTTGGGGTGAGTACACTAAATGTACTTGGTGCTGAAGGAGAAAGGAGATCCTCCGAACTACGGGAATTGCCATGGACTTTCCATGAGTAGAGAACAGAGGACCTTTCATCTCACCCTATGGGAGAGTCACAAAGTCCCAGTTATCCTTCACCTAGTAATTTCCACATCTGTTTCTCTATCCTGCCTGGCACAAAAGTGACCACATTTTCTCTTCATTGTCCTGATCTCACAGTCCATCCTTCTCTCTTTCTCTTTCCCCAATGGACTGCTCCATTCAGATGCCAGTGTGTTTTACAGGATCCTTGAGAGACCTCTACATTGAGTTGGTCACTGAGGCCAGGGCAACCTGCCCCCTGCCCTCATTGTGAGAGGAAATTGTGGCTCCACAATACTAATTTTGGCATGACATGGTAACCCCTGGCTCTCCCTCCTGCTAGGAGGAACTTTCCCCTCTCCTCTGAAGATGCCCTGACTAGTGCCTGTGGCCTGTGACTCCCAAATCTCCTACTGCCAACATGGAGAAATCCAGGCCTAGCCTTAAACAACTTGCCTTGTGGAGGTCCAAGAATCACATTTCCCTCCCCAGCCATAGGTGATGGGATCATTATATCCAGTTCACAGCCAGGAATCTGGGTGAAACACCATTGATTCTCTGAACTTGTTTGTGCAAGAAGTGAGCACCTTGTGAGAGTGGGAATGTTTGGAAGTGTCAACGGATTCCCCTCATCCAGCTGTCACTGCAAATTACTGCAAGTTCATGGCTATTTTGAATTTGTTTGTGCAAAATGGTGGTTGGCACCATGAGAGTGAAAACAGTGGGCATGTCCACAAATTGCCCTCTTTTACCTGATGGCAACAGGGAACACAGTGCTTGAAATCGTTTACAGCAGGGACTCCAGTGAAATATAACAGCCCCTTTAAATTGGGTGAAAGACAGGCAGAAATCGGGATAAAATAAGTTTGCAATATTTAGGTGAATCCGCTCTCCTAGTGCCCTCACCAAGAGGTCTGCCCACCAGCCCTACCTGACCCAATCTGGAGAAAGAAAAACCAACTGGCTCTCAGAAACTCTCACACTGCAATTTCAAAAGGGAGTTTCATGAGACTGTGGGGGAAGGGCAACAAGCATAAGCTCTAGGTCATTTGAATAGTGAATGGATAAGGAGTGGCAAGCTCTCTTGCATCAGGCCTTCAGATCTGATGTCATCCCATCAGTCTAAGTTTCCAAATAATTCTCTAGGGTGTTGGCAAAGTGTTCACACTTAGATTATCTCTCAATAATGATGTAGAAACAACCTAACATTTCAACTTAAAAATCATAATAAATATAAAAAATTAGCTGAAAATACACATGGGGAGGAACAAGATGAAGAATCCCAGCAGTAAGAAAAATCAGATTAGATTATCTCCCCAAGGATATTTCAAGGGAGATGTACTTGTTCATATTATCCATAGAGAAATTGTTGTAATGCTAGAAATTGAATTTAGAATATGGACGGCAAATAAGATGAATGGAATTCAGGAGAAGATGGAAAAAGAAATCCAAAAAGTAGTCCAAAAATTTTCTAACGAAATTAGTAAAATAAAGACAAAGTCACCAAGGATATAGACATAATTAGGAAAGATTTAACAAAGCTTAAGAATTGAAAGAGGATTCAAGGAGATTCAAAACAGAGGAGAGAACCTCAGTAATAGAGTAGAACATGGGAAAAAAAAGAATTTTAGAAATTGAAGACAAATCTTTTGAACTAACCTAATCATTCAAAGAGGTAGAAAAATGGAGAACCAAAACATAATATTCCCAGAGAGAGCTATGGGATTACTCCAAAAGATTGAACATTCAAATTGTAAGAATTCCTGAAGGAAAAAAGGGTGGTCCTAAAAGTACTGAAACTCTATTTCAAGACATCATGGTGAAGACTTTCCAAAGCACTGTGATAAATATAGAAATTCAGATAGTAGTTTCAGAACCCCAGAACAACTCAATTCAAACAAATTGGCCCCTAGACACATTGTAATTCACTTTGCCAAAGTCAATAAGGAGAAGATTCTACAAGCATCCAGGATAAAGAAAAGTCTTACCTACGAAGGGAAAAAAAGTGTAAAGATGGCAATGGACCTTTTCAGCTGAAATATTTCAAGTCAGAAGAGCGTAGTCATCAGCATTTAACCTTCTTAAGAAAAACAATTTTCAGCCCAGGATTCTGTATCCTGCTGAACTGAGTTTCATATTTGATAGAGAAATCAAATATTTTATTGACATGCAAACATTGAAGAAATTTTCCATAACTAGACCAGCTCTACAGGAAGTACTCAGGCTCATTCTTCATACTGAACAACGTGATGTTACACAACCAAAGAAAAATCACCCAAAAATTAAAGACCAAAGTCTAGTTTCCACAATGCTATAAGGGATAAGACTAAGCAATAGCCATCCACAAAACAAGAAAAACAAAACCCCATCATATCTACCAATTCCCTTAATAAATATGAATGGCTAGGGTTCCCTACTGAAGAGGCACAGAATGGCTGACTAGATGAAAGAAACTCAAACCCAATATTTTCTGTCTTCAAGAAATTCATCTAACCTCTATGGGTAAAACAAGACTCAGGGTGAAGGGATAGAAAAAAATATTCCAGGCAAATGGAAATCAGAAAAAGTAGAAGTCACAATTTTCCTTGCAGATACAATTTTATTTAAACCAACAAAAATAAAGACAATGATGGACATTATATACTGTTCAAGGGAAGCATGCAACAAGAAGAGGTTTCAATCCTGAACATCTATTAACCAAACTTAAATGCTCCTAGGTATATAATCAAACCCTAAATGATCTCAACAATATGATAACTTACAACTCAATAATAGCTGGAGGTTTCAATGTCCTTCTGACAGAACTGGACAGAACCTCCAAGCAGAAACTAAACAAAGATTTAATAGACTGTTATAGACTGTCAATATAATAGACTGTAATAGACTGTTAACACATATATCTGTTAATGGGCTTAACAGATATATACAGAACACTTCATCTTAATAAAACTGAGCACACATTCTTCTCATCAGCCCATGGATCATCATCCAAAATTGATCATATTGTAGGGTATGAATGAAACCTCAACAAATTTAAAAGCACAAAGATTATACCTTGTATCTTCTTGGATTATCATGGAATAAAATTAGAATTCAAAAGCAACAGAAATATTCATACCCACATAAAGTCATAAAAACTAAACAACATTATGCTGAAAGACAGCTGAGTTAAAGATGAGATAAAGAAGGAAATCATTAGATTTCTTGAACAAAATGATAAAGTAGCCACCAACTATCAAAACCTGTGGGATACTACAAAGGCAGTCCTAAGAAAAAAAATTAATAGTATTATATGCCTTCATACAGAAAACAGAAAGTGTGAAATTCAACAAACTAATAGAACATCACATGTAACTAGAAAAAGAAGAACAATGCAACTTGAAGACCTGAAAACCTACCAGAAGTAAAGATATAATCAAAATGAGATGCAAATTAAATGAAATTGAGAACACAAGAATCATTTGGATGATCATTGAAACAAAAACCTGATTCTTTGAAAAGACTGATAAAATTGATACAACCTTGGCCAGGCTACACAGAAACAGAAAAGTAAGATCTCTAATAAGTCAGTAAGAAACAAAATAGAGGAAATAACAAAAGACACCACAGAAATACCAAAGATCCTCAATGATTACTACAAAAAATACTAATCCCAGAAATTTTGAAATGAAGAGGAAATAAACCAATACCTGGAAACACACCACCTTACTAAACTAAACCAGAAAGAAGTAGAAATTTTGAATAAGCCTCTTTCAAACACTGAAATTGCATCAAAAATACAAAATCTTCCAAAAAAGAAAATGCTTTGATCAGAAGCTTTCATCCCAGAATTCTACCAAAGTTTCAAAGAGGAACTTGTCCCCATATAGCATAACATATTACAAAACATAAAAAGAAGAAATCCTCCCCAACATGTTCTATGAAGTAAATATCACCATGATTCTAAAACCAGGAAAGGTCCAAATAAAAAGAAAACTATATCATTAATGAATAGTGACACAAAAACATGCAATAAGATCCTAGCAAACAGAATACAGATACACAGATAAAAAACTATATACCATGATAAGGTGGGTTTTATTCTACGGATGCAAGGTTGGTTCAACATATTCAAATACATAAATGTAATTTACCATATAAATAAAATAAAATAAACAAAGACACTGTATTCCTCTCAGAAAAGGGATTCTACAAAATTCAGTATCCTTTTCTGGAAAGAATCATTAAGAAAATGGGACATTTCTTAAATTGATAGAGGCCATCTACAGCAAACCCACAGCAAATATGGTACTAAATGGAGTAAAACTGAAAGCATTTCCACTTAGAACTTGAACCAGACAAGAATGTCCACTATCACCACCGCTACACACCATAGTGCTGAAAATACTAGCCAATGCAATCAGGGTAGAGAAGGGTATCAAGGGTGTTCAACTGGGTACAGAGGAGGTCATGGTGTTCCTCTTTTCAGATAACATGATCTTATACCTGGAAAAACCCAGGGAGTCCACTATAAAGCTCTTAAAAGTGATCAAGATAGTCATGTTTGAGGATGCAAAGTCAATGTGCACAAATCAGTAGGCATCATGTACACAATTAATAGTCAAGCTGAGAATCAAATCAAAGACACAGTATCCTGCACAGTAGCTTCAAATAAAATGAAACACCTGTAAATATATCTACCAAAGGACATGAAGGATCTCTATAAAGTGATTTATGAAACCCTGAGTGGGGGGGAAGGCAGAAGATGTTAACAAATGGAAGAACACACCAGGTTCATGGCTGGAAAGAATGAATATTGTGAAAATATCCATACCATCTGAAAAGAGCTACAGATTTAATATAATCACCATCAAAGCACCAACATCATACTTTGGAGAATTTAAAAAATAGTACTTCATTTAATCTGAAGCTAGAAAAAAAACCTGAATAATCAATACAATTTTTAGAAATAAAAACAAAACTGGAAGCATCACATCACCATATTTCAGGTTATACTAAAAGTCTATAGTGACCAAAACATTATGGTACTGGCACAAAAATAGAGATATAGATCTAAAGAACAGAATAGAGAATGAAGAGATGAACCCAGGCACATATAACTATCTGATTTTTGCTAAACACAACAAAAGCATGAAGTGGAGAATAGAATCCCTATTTAATAAATGCTTAGAGGGTTAGCCACATGTAGAACACTGAAATTTCACCTGCACTTCTGCACTGGAGAAAAAAGCACTCCTACTGGATAAAATATTTATATTTAATACACAAAATAATAAAATTTCTAGTAGAGAGTGTGGGAAAAGTTCTTGGCGATATCATCCTGGGAAAAAGATTTTATGAAGAAGATCCCCTTAGCAATTGCAGCAACACCAAAAATAAATAAATGGGACATGATCAAACTAAAAAGCATTTTCACAGTTAAGGATACAACAAGTAACCAAACACACAGCCTTCAGAATGGGAGAAGATATTTGCATCTGTGAATCTGACAAAGGGCTGATAATTAGAATCTATAGAGAACTCAAATTAATCAACAAGTAAAGAACAAAAAATAACATTTATAATTGGATTATCAGTCCATTGCTTGGTTTTATCCCTTGCATCATTGTGGAAGTTAAGTTTTGTACTTTAGTTTCAGGATGGCTACTTTGCTAGTGGACCAATATGATGATCAGTGTGAAGAGTGGGTCTGAGTACTTGCTGCAGTGCTGTTTTTCTTGTCACAAGTTACCTCATTATTTTCATATCAGTAAAATATTTTATTTCTCCATTGAATATGAAGCTAAATTTAGCAGGATACAGAATTGTGGGTTGAAAATCATTTTGTTTAAGAAGGTTAAAGTCCAATGACCATCCTCTTCTGGCTTTAAAAGTTTCAGCTAAGAAGTCTGATGCCACTCTGATGGAGCTACCCCCAAAGGTCAATTGGTGGTTACTACTGGCTGATTGAAAAATTTTCACTCTCATTTTTACCTTGGCCAGGTATCTTACAATGTGTCTATGAAATGCTCTGTTTATATTGAGATGCACCAGGATTTGAAGTCCATTTAATTGAGTGTGTCTGTATTTTTGATGATGTTTAGAAAACTTTCAGTTATGAAATTCTCCAGTAGGACTTCATAACTTTTGATATCTCTTCTTCTTCTTCAGGGATATATATAATTTATATGTTAAAATGCTTTGTGAAGTCCCATAATTTTCTAAGTGATTGTTCAGCTTTTATTTTCTTTTTTCTTGCCTCTTTAAATGCCTGTGTTAGCTCAAGTGCCTTATCTTATCCTCTAAGATTCTTTTTTTCTCCATGGTTTAATCCTGCATTGATAGTTTCCATTGCATCTTTAAGTTCCCCGAAAGACTCCTTAAATTCCTTAAGCTCCAATATATCCTTTCTAATTTCATCATGTCTTTCACTCATTTCTTTGGCCAATTTCTGGATTTCTTTTGGTGGATTTCCACTTTCCCTTCAATTTCTTTCATTATTTTTTTTCCCACCTATACTCTAAATTCCCTTTCTGTTTTCCATAATTTCTTTATAGGTAGGATTTTGTGTGTTAATTTCCCCATGATCCTTTGAGGGGTTTATCTCTAATGGTTTTTCATGTTGTCAGAAATTTTTTTGGTTCCTCCCAATGTGTGTTTTCTTCTTGTTCGCTTCCTTCCTCTTCTTTTTTCTCTCTTTTTCTCCTTCTCCTTAATTTTTCTTGTCTCTGTGCTTGTGTGTTGGAGTGGGTGTGGGTTACTTGACAAAAGGGAGTGAAGAGAAAAGAGAAAGAATGGAAAAAAGAAAGAAAAAGGAAAAGAAGAAAAAGAAATAAAATTTTAAAAGAAGAGAAGCAAGACCAAAGGAGAAAAAGAGGAATAATAGCGTTGGTGGTCAGAGTGGAGTGACCCACATCCACTAGCCTTAGGATTTTGTGGGGCCAGGAAGCGTCCTGAGGTCAGTAGCTCCTCACCAGCCTGAGAAAAACAAGACTCCACCTCCATCAAATATAGAGGAAAACAAGCAGTGTATTGTTGCAGGGACATGCCAATATAGTCCCTTCAAGGGCTAAAGTTAGAGCGACTCCCTAGCCCAGGGGTTTGAAGCCTCCATGAACCAGGCCAATGCTGTAACACCCCAGCCCAGGTCAAATCTCTGTCTCAGAAATTTAAAAAACAAAAACAGAACAAAATAGAACAAAACAAACTAACTAAATAAACAGTAAGTAAGTAAATACCTAAGTAAATAAATAAATGGCTATCTTAGGTGTTGTTTGGAAAATTTATGATGGATAAATGAGAAGAGTAGAAAAATATCTGCAAAAAGAAAGATCAGAGGAGAGAAAAGTGAAAAAGTATAAAAGAAGGCAGAAAAATAGAAACAAAGATAGAAACCTTTTAGGTTTCTTTCTTCCTCCTGAAGTTTTTTGCTTTCTCAATGCGCCCTCATGTCAGAGCCGCTTGATGGAAGCAGCAGCACGTGAATTGAAAGTACAAGCTTGCAAGAGGTGAGGAAGAGCCTCAAGAGCCAGTGGTGCAGAAGAGCCTTGAGCAACCTCTGCACTTGCTATTTATTGAGAGGATAACAAGTGTGGGGAGTGCCCAGTAATGACATACAAGGGCTGCATGCTTAAGGATCACCAAGTGTTCTTTTCTCTCCTGCTCTTTCCCCACAACCCCCACAGTGAAGCACCGTAAAATGTTCAAGGCTTAACACCTGCTCACTAATGAGTGACCAGTTTTATCTCATTCTGGAACACTGAGTTGCTTGGGGGCTTCAAGACTTCTCTAGGCTTGCCAGGAGACTGTCCTGCTCTCAGTTTCCTTGGATGTGTTAAGAACCAGTGACTGTCCTTGCAAGCCTGGTGTCCACTCCCCTATACCCTCAGGATGATATTTATGTGCTTAGGCAATACAGTAAGAGGTAGCTGTAGTCCTCTCACACCAATAGCCCCAAGAGTGGGTGGTGAAGGTATGTCTCTAGTCTGCCATTTTACAGCCACCTTCCAGACTGATAATTTTAGATTTAAGCTCTACAACCTGGGCTTTAAATTCCTTTACAAAACTGAATCTAAAATGTTCACCGTATTTTCCAGTTGAGAAAAGTTGCTCTATAATGCCCTTCTAATCCTAATATTCTGTTATTTTATAAATTGAAGTGTAGGGTATTTAATTAAGTACCTGAATTCACCCAGATACAAAACCTGTAATTAGAAATTTACTCTCAAAAGAAAGCATGAAGTAATGGAAAGGACAACTGATCCTGTCTTAAAATGACCAGAGATGACTCACTTTCATTCTTTGGACTTAGTTTCCTCATAAAGGGGTTGAACTAATGATCCCTAAGGAGTCTGCAAATCTTTTATTATGTTTTCTTCCATTGTTCAGTATCCTGAATGATGTTGTTTCCCTAATCATAATCATCTTCCTCATACTTCTGAAATATAAAATGGAAACAATCCCTATCCAAAAGTACTTTCCATCCCCTTAACCTTATTTTAATTAAGTTAAGGTAACAAGACACTAAAGACATGTTAGTAATATAACTATCATGTAAAATTAAATACACGAAATGGAAACATATGGATGTTTGTTGATGTCGTTGCCAAATTTAATCACTCTTATTTGATTGTCTTGAAAGTAAACTATGGCTTAATTTAAAAATTAATTAACTTTTAATAAAATACTAAATATTTAGATAATTTTTGAAATTCAAACATATTTATTTCAAAATATTTTAAAAATAACTATATTTTTCTTAAATATTACTTTAATCTGCTTACAGCATCATTGGAGAAATAATTTTCTTTGGTATAAATATTCAAAGAAAAAATTTAGAAGTATAACAGTAAAATCAGAATATATAATGTTATTTAAGGTTTTGCATTCTAAACAACACATTTTAAAATCCTATCTGTTCCCTAAATTTGCAATATATGATTTGGAACAGAGGTATCCTAATTTATACTTCATTTGTAATTTTTAACTTTTTAAATAAATATCATTTCAATTTGTTTTTCATTTTAATTTAAAAATTTTAACAGTAAGAAAATTGTTAGTGTGTGCATGTGTGTCTTGTAAATACTCTAATGAGTATAAATAAAGATAAAAATTTTTATTTTTAATAATACATATGCAAAAAATCTTTACATATGTCTTTCTGGGTTTCAAGTTTCTTCTAGTTGAATAGTAAGTCATAAGGATATCAACAGGATTGAACTCCTACACTTCACTCATAGAAAATTCACAAATTGCTGTGTGGCCCTTCAGGTCCAGAGGTGAGAATAGACCTTGGTGGCTTAATCCAGGAACA
The DNA here is from genome assembly GCA_963574575.1 of Galagoides demidoff. Taxonomy (NCBI): domain Eukaryota; kingdom Metazoa; phylum Chordata; class Mammalia; order Primates; family Galagidae; genus Galagoides; species Galagoides demidoff. Next base: position 25,176 of record CAUYQV010087919.1, on the reverse strand, counting down.
TCTAATATTTTACTTATTTAAAAATACTTAAACAATAGATTTTGTTTTGAGAGGATGAAAAAGATTTTCTTCCACCCTTCAAGGAGTTTACAATTTAATTAAGGAGAAAGGATATGTATTGTTCGGTAGGATTATTTGCTTTTCCACATAGATAGACAAGGAGGCAAATAAAAGAATGAGGAGTATTTACATTGGCAGCAGGGAAAGAGAAAACTTGAGAAATGTGTGATGACTTTAAGATGCAATTGTGTTTAGACTAGTTTTTTAGGAAATGAAGAATCATTAGAAGTCTATTAGCAGGTTTGTACTTTAGCAAATGTAAGGGTGATTGGAAAGGAGAGAGATAATATAACAGGATTGGGAGGTCATTGTAATAATTCAACCCTAAAATTATGGACATTAAAATATGGTCTTTAGAAGTGAAGCTGAAAAGAAAGACATGTAAATGAAATATTTAAACAAATACAGTGAGCAAGATGTATTATTTGGCCCTTGGAATATGAGACCTAATAACTTAAAGAAGAATAATAAATTTCTTTGAGATTTTAAGACTCAATGTCTGAAAGAATAATTTTTTCCACCAGCTAAAAATTGGAAAGTCTCTTTAAAAGCACTAGTACTTCATACTTTAGAGGCCAATTAATTAAAAAGCAAGACCTCTTTCAGTTCCCGCAGTCTCTAGGGTTGCTTGCAAATTTCCTCAAAATAGCTTTAGCTTCAATTTCACAATGAAACTGTCCTGAAAGTCTTTTTAACTGAATTATAGCTACTTTTGAGTCCTTGGAGTACCCTAAGTGAAAGAATTTACAAGAAACCTTTTAGGTTATTTTGGCAAGTTAAAGGTGATTAAGAGGTGAATTTCAAAACCAAACTGGACTACCAACTTCACTTGAGCAAAATAATAACAAAACAGTGGTTCTCATATTAAAAGTGAACCTGGAAATCACCTAGGATCCATGGACTTGGCCCAGATTTGCTGATTCTGAATGACAGTTATGTATATATCAGCATATAAATATCCAGGCTTAAATGTGTATATTTCTCACAAGCACTCCAGGATACTTCAACTAAAGTAGCTCAAGGACTTCACTGAGAAACACTTCATTAAATTTACTGCAGATTTGTCAGTTCAATCTTGTTCCTAGGGTTGGATATTTTCAATATTTTGCAGGATGCAGGGTTTGAGTTTGTAATCCATTAGTTTGTGTTCATCGGTAGTGAGCAAACACTGGAAATTTTGCTATCCCTTTGAGATATAGCCCTACATACTGTTAGAACCATTAAGATGGCATTATTGAGCAAGAGAGTTGAAAAGAAAACAGGGATTTGAAAATCAAATAGAAAGCCAATGTTAAAGAAGAAATCTTCCCTTTGCTTTATATTTTCTTTGCCAACATACTGACTTTTCTCCTCTGTATTTTGACAAAAGTTTCAAATAATCCTACTTGTAAGTTACCCAGCATTGAGTGCTGTTATATGTAGTGGGATTCAGTAAATATGAACCTCAGAATTAAAACTTTCACTTTCAACCTTGAAAGATACCTTAGATACATCATTTAAAGATACTAGCCATATAGTCCTGTTTCCAATCTGGAGGAAATGGCTGATTTCTCCACCACTGTGAAAAGGTATATGACATGTCTTTTCAGTGTTGACAGCACCTTGGCTGGAACACCCTTCTTGTGGTGACACCTGCCAGGAAAGCTCACATCAAACATCTGGGAGTTCTATGATATAAGGAGACTGTGATTATTTCCAGACTTACTGGGCATGCTATTTTACTGAGCACAGTTCCAAGAGGATTAACACATGTCTAGCATGGATAACTGAGTCTCTATTTCAGGAGCTTGAACTATATTCATAAATGCCACCTAATTTTGGAACACCTCAAAGGTTTAGCTAGATCACCACAATTCTAATATATAAAACACTCTTCTTAAGTTTCTTTATTGTTATATTTTATTTCAGATTAATATTAGGGTACAAGTGATTCAGTTACATTGTTTGTGTTTCATAGGTAAAAGTTCAAGTTGTTGTTAAGCTCTTCTCCCAGGGGTTGTGCTGCATACACTTACAATGTGCACTTTAGGTGAGAGCTTACCAGTCATCCTCCCACCTCTCCTTTTCCTTTTGCCTCCACCCCTCATCCTCCATTTGAAATCAGTTGTGTTTTTATCTCATGTGGGTGTGGAGTTATTTATCTTTTAGTTTCATATTAGCATTGAGTACATTAGATACTTATTTTTCATCCTTATGACATATTACTATGAAGAAAATGTTTCAACTCCATCCAGGTAAATAAAAAAGATATAAGGTCACTATTATTTTAATGTGTGAATCATATTTCATGGTTTGTATGTGTGTATGTATACATACTTATAGATATATATTTACATATCTACATATAGGTATATAGATATATATCTCACAGTTTATTAATCCATTCCTGTGTTGCTGGGCACTTGGGTTGATTAGATATCTTGGTTATTGTGAATTTTGTTGTGCTAAACATTCTAGTGCAAAAGTCCTCATGGTAAAATGTTTTTTTTTCCTTCTGGATAGATACCTAGCTATGGGGTTGCAGGATCAAATGGAAGGTCTACCTTTAGCTCTTTGAAAATTCTCCATACGTCTATCCATACAGGTTGAATTAGTTTGCAATCTCACATAGCAGTGCAAAAATGTTCCCTTCTCTCCACATTCATGCAAACATCTGCAGTATTGAGATTTTTTTGATGCGGGCTATTCTCACTGGGGTTAGGTGATATCTCAGGATGCTTTTGATTTACATTTATCTGATGATTATGGATGATAAGTATTTTTTCATGTGTTTATTGGCCATTTATCTGTCTTCTTCAGATAAGGTTCTTTTCAAGTCTCTTGCTCACTTACAATGTGATTTTTTTTGTCTTTTCTTGTTTATTAGTTTGAATTCTATGTAGATTCTAGTTATCAGCCCTTTGTCAGATTAGTAGTATGCAAATAACTTCTGCCTTCAAATTGAATTTTATACTATAATGATGGTTTTGAGGCATGAATACTTCTCTAGTAGACCAAGTCATCCCTGATGATTTTCATCATATAGAAACACCTGTCAAACTATCTTGTCTCTTCTAAGAAATTTCTCATTGGAGTCAAAGTATATAGAAACCTTCCAAGAATTGCTAAAGTAACACATGCAGCTGGAATAAATTGAAAAAATCTGCTATTTAATTTTTTTTTATTATTGTGGATTCACTGAAGGTACACAGAACTAAGTTACATTGATTGATTTCTTAGATAAGGACCCTCTTATATTTGTGTACTGCCCCCCAAAGGTGCATCACATCCCTTGCCCCCTCCTTCTCAGCTCTCCCCATCTCCCACCTCCTATCATGTACTAGGACCTTAATTGTCCTCACATTAGAATTGAGTACATAGAATTCTTATTTCTCCATTCTTGTGATACTAGGAATAATGTGTTCCACATCCATCCACGTTATTACAAAGGATGTAAAGTCTCCATCTTTTTTAGTGGCTGAATTGTATTCCATGGCATTCAGGGGTCCTCAAACTTTTTAAATAGGGGGCCAGTTCACTGTCCCTCAGACTGTTGGAGGACCGGACTACAGGCCCCGGAACAAGTCTGTTGCTAAATAGGACAGGCAGTGGCAGCAAAAACACCTGGCCAGCCAGATATATGTTCTAGGTGGGCTGCATGTGGCCTCTGGGCCATAGTTTAAGGACACCTGGATACCACAGCTTGTTAATTCATTCGTGAGTTGGTGGGCATTTAGGCTGTTTCTACATTTGGGCAATTGTAAATTGAGTTGGAATAAATAGTCTAGTACAAGTGTCCTTGTTATAAAAGGATTTTTTTTTCATTTGGGTAGGTGCCCAGCAATGGGATTGCAGGATCAAATGGGAGGTCTAGCTTGAGTTCTTTGAGGGTTCTCTACACTGCCTTCCAAAAAGGTTGTAGTAGTTTACAGTTCTACCAACAGTGTAAAACTGTTCCCTTCTCTCCACATCCATGCAGGCATCTGCAGATTTGAGACTTTGTGATGTGGGCCATTCTTGCTGGGGTTAGATGATATTTCAGGGCCGTTTTGATTCGCATTTCTCTAATTATTACGAATGATGAGCATTTTTTTCATATGCTTGTTAGCCATTCATCTGTCTTCTTTAGAGAAGGTTCTATTCATCTCTCTTGTCCAGGAATCTAAGGGATTGTTGGCTTTTTTTATGTTTATTACTTTGAGTTTTCTGTAGATCCTAGTTATCAAGCTTTTGTCTGAGTCAAAATATGCAAATATCCTCTCCCAATGTGTAGATTTTCTGTTTGCCTTGACTATTGTCACCTTAGCTGTACAGAAACTTTTCAGTTTCATTTTTTATCTTATTTTATTTATTAAATCATATTTGTGCACATTAATTCTATCATGGGATACAGTGTGTTGTTTCCATATACAATTTGAAATACTTTCATCTAATTGGCCAACATAGCCATCATGTCATTCTCATAATTGTTGTGTTAAGACATTTATATTTGACATTTAGAAAGATTCACATGTACCCTTATAGGATAAATCATAGGCGTGATCCCCACAATCACCCTCCCTTCATCCATCCTCCCCCTACTCTCCCCTCCCTCTCCCCTTTCCCTGTATTCTTGGACTCCATTTGGATTATACCTTTCTTATGATAGTTAACAATTACTTTCATAATAGCGTTGAGTACATTGGATACTTTTTATTCCATTCTTGAGATACTTTGCTGAGAAGAATATTTTCCAGCTCTATCCGTATAAACATGAAGGAGGTAAAGTCTCCATCTTTCTTTATGGCTGCATAGTATTCCACAGTATACATATGCCACAATTTATTGATCCATTCATGGGTCAATGGGCACTTGGGCTTCTTCCATGACCTAGCAATTGTGAATTGGGCTGCAATGAAGATTCTGGTACAGATATCTGTATTGTAGCGTGATTTTTCATCTTCTCGAAATATACCTAGCAGAGGAATTATAGAGTCAAATGGCAGATCTATATTTAGATCTCTAAGTGTTCTCCATATGACTTTCCAAAAGGGACGTATTAATTTGATTCCCACCAGCAGTGTATAAGTGTTCCCTTTCCTCCACAACCCCACCAGCATGTGTGATTTTGGGATTTTGTGATATGGGCCAAACTAACTGGCATTAGATAATATCTCAAAGTAGTTTTGATTTGCATTTCTCTGATGATTAAGGATGATGAGCATTTTTTCATATATCTGTAGGCCATGTGTCTGTTTCTTCAGAGTAGTTTCTCTTTAAGTCTCTTGCCCACCCTGAGATGGGATCACATGTTCTCTTCTTGCTAATGCATTTGAGTTCTCTGTGGATTCTGGTTATTAGACCTTTGTCAAAAGCATAAACAGCAAATATCTTTTCCCATTCTGAGGGCTGTCTGCTTGCCTTTCTTACTGTGTACTTGGCTGTGCAGAAGCTTTTTAATTTGAGGAGGTCCCAGTAGTATATTTTTGATGTTGCTTCAATTGCCCGGTGGGGGGGTCCTCCTCATAAAATATTCACCCAGGTATTCACCCAGGCCAATTTCTTCAAGAGTTTTCTAGTGTTTTTATAGTTCATGTCTTAAATTTAAGTCTTTAATCCAGTGAGAGTCTATCCTAGTTAGTGGTGACAGGTGTGGGTCCAGTTTCAGTTTTCTGCAAGTCGCTAGCCAGTTCGTCCAGCACCATTTGTTAAACAGAGAATTTTTTCCCCACTCAATGTTTTTAATTGGCTTGTCAAAGATCAGATAATGGTAAGTAGCTGGATTCATCTGTTGGTTCTCTATTCTTTTCCATACATCTACCTCTCTGTTTTTGTGCCAATACCATGCTGTTTTGATCACAATGGATTTATAGTATAGTCTGATGTCTGGTAGCGTGATGCCTCCTGCTCAGTTTTTGTTTCTGAGTATTGTCTTGGATATTTGAGGTTTTTTCTGATTCCATATAAAATGAAGTATTATTTTTTCAGGATCTTTAAAGTATGACAATGGAATTTTAATAAGGATTGCATTAAAATTATATACTGCTTTAGGTAGTACAGACATTTTAACAATGTTAATTTTTACCAGCCATGAGCAAGGTATGTTTTTCCAGTGATTTCTTTTCTTAGAGTTTCATAGTTCACTTTATAGAGATCTTTCACATCGTTTGTTAGGTAAACTCCCAAGTGTTTCATCTTCTTGGGCACTACTGTAAAAGGAATAGAGTTCTTGACTGTTTTTTCAGCATGACTATTGTTGGTATATATAAAGGCTACTGACTTCTGGGTGTTGATTTTGTAACCTGAGATGCTGCTGTATTCCTTGATCACTTATAAGAGTTTTGTAGAAGAATCCCTGGTGTTTTCCAGATATATGATTATGTCATCTGCAAAGAGTAAGTGTTTGATATTTTCAGATCCTATGTGAATATTCTTGATTACCTTTTCTTCCCTAATTGCTATGGCTAAGACTTCCATTATGATGTTGAAGAGCAATGGGGACAGTGGGCAACCTTGCCTGGTTCCTGATCTGAGTGGAAACGATTTCAATTTAATTCCATTCAATACAATATTGGCTGTGGGTTTGCTGTAGATGGCCTCTATCAATTTGAGAAAAGTCCCTTTTATGCCAATTCCCTTAAGTGTTCTGATCATGAATGGATGCTGGATATTGTCAAAAGCTTTTTCTGCATCAATTGAGAGAATCATATGATCTTTGCTTTTTAATTTGTTTATGTGTTAAATTATGTTTATAGATTTGCATATGTTGAACCAGCTTTGAGATACCGGGATAAAACCCACTTGGTCATGGTGTATAATTTGTTTGATGTGTTGCTGGTTTCTGTTTGATAGGATCTTGTTGAATATTTTTGCATCAATATTCATTAGAGATATTGGTCTATAATTTTCTTTTCTTGTTGTGTCTTTTCCTGGTTTGTGGATCAAGGTGATGTTTGCTTCATAGAGTGTGTTGGGTAATATTCTGTCTTTTTCTATATTTTGGAAAAGGTTAAGTAGTATATGTATTATCTCTTCTTTAAAAGTTTGGTAAAATTCTGACATGAAGCCATCTGGTCTTGGGCTTTTCATTTTAGGGAGATTTTGTATAGTTGATGCTATTTCAGAGCTTGATATGGGCCTGTTCAACATTTCCACTTGGTTCTGACTAAGTCTTGAAAGGTAGCATGCTTCCAAGTATTGGTCAATTTCCTTCGGATTTTCATATTTCTGAGAATAAATTTTCTTGTAGTATTCATGGAGGATTTCTTGAATTTCTAAAGGGTCTGTTGTAATTTTGTCTTTACCATATCTAATTGATGAAATTAGAGATTTAACTCTTTTTTTTCTTAGTTAGGTTGGCCAATGGCTTATTGATTTTATTGACCTTTTCAAAAAAACAACTTTTTGATTTATTAATCTGTTGTATAATCCTTTTATTTTCAATTTCATTTAATTCTGCTCTAATTTTGGTTATTTCTTTTCTTCTGCTGGCTTTTGGATTGGAGTGTTCTTCCTTTTCCAGTTGCTTAAGGTGTCCCATTAAGTTAACTTCTCTTTCCATTTTCTTGAGGAAGACTTGCAGTGCTATAAATTTCCCTCAGTCCTAGTCCCTCTAGGACTGCCTTTGTGGTATTCCAGAGGTTCTGATAACTCGTCTCTTCATTGTTGTTTAGTTACAAGAATTTGGTAATTTCCTTCTTGATCTCGTCTCTGACCCAACTGTCATTGAGCATAAAGTAATTTAGCTTCCATGTTTTTGTTTGGGTCTGCAGATTCCTGTTGTTGCTGGGTTCAACTTTTATTCCGTGGTGGTCTGAGAAGGTACAAGGGATAATTTCCATTCTTTGAAATTTGCTGAGGTTAGACTTGTGACCTAAGATGTGGTCTATTTTTGGAGTATATTCCTTGAGCTGATGACTAAAATGTGTACTCAGTTTTATTAGGGTGAAATGTTCTATAGATGACCATTAAATCCAAATGCTGAACGGTTAAGTTTACATCTAAAATTTCTTTGCTAAGCTTCTTGTAGGAGTATCTATCCAGTATTGCCAAAGGGGTATTAAAATCTCAATCTATGATGGAGCTGGCAGTAATAAGGTTGCTCATGTCTGTTAGAGTGTCTCTTATAAATTGAGGTGCATTCTGGTTGGGTGCATAAATATTGATAATTGAAATCTCATCGTATTGAGTATTACCCTTAACTAATATAAATTAACCATCCTTGTCCTTGCTCAATTTTGTTGGTTTAAGGCCTATTGTATCTGTGAATAAAATTGTGACACTTGCTTTTTTCTGCTTTCTATTAGCCTGGAATATAGATGACTATCCCTTCACCCTGAGTCTATGCTTGTCTTTCAAAGTAAGGTGAGATTCTTAAATGCAGCAGACATCTGGCCTGGGTTTTTGTATCCAGTCAGCCAGCCTATGCCTCTTTAGAGGGCAATTTAAGACATTCACATTGATTGAGACTATTGATAAGCCTGGTATACTTTTGGGTATCGAGTTTTTTGAAGGTACAGTGGACATCTTTGTTCCTTTTGTCACTGTGGAGATTGGAATTTGATCAAAATTTTCTGAGTGGGTTTATTTATGTGGTGGAGGATTGCGCTGGTCATTATGGAGGATAGGTCTGAGGATATCCTGGAGGGCTAGTTTAGTTATGGCAAATATCTTCAACATGTGAATGTCATTAAAGTATTTAATTTCTCCATCATAAATTAAACTCAGTTTAGCTGGATACAGGATTCTGGGTTGAAAGTTGTTTTGTTTTAGGAGGTTGAAGATTGATGCCCACCCTCTTCTAGCCTGAAAGGTATCAGTAGAGAGATCTGCAGTCATTCTAATATTCTTCCCCTTGTAAGTTAATGTTTTCTTGCGTCTAGCTGCTTTCAGGATTTTCTCTTTCATGTTAACTTTAGTAAAGTTGATTATGATATGCCTGGGGGATGTCTTGTTTGCATTGAGTCGCACTGGGGTTCTGAAGCTGTCTGATATCTGAATTCCAGGATCCTTTGGCATGTCTGGAAAGTTCTCTTTCATAATTTCATGGAAAGACTCTGTGTTTTGTGAAGCAACTTCATCACCTTTGGGGATTCCTATGAGGTGAATATTAGTTTTCTTTGAATTATCCAAGAGCTCTCTGAGCAAGTGATCTGTTTTTACTCTCCATTTGTCATGATCTTTGGATGATTGGGCACGTTCAAAGTCTTTGTCTTTAGTGTCAGAGATCCTGTCTTCTGCCTGGTCCATTCTCTGAACAAGGGATTCAACTGTAGTCTTCAGATCTTTAAGGGCTGCAACCTCTTGCTTCAGTGTATCATAGTCTTTAATCATTTTATCTTTGAAATCATTGAATTCCTGGGACAGCTTTTGACTAATTTGAAATTCTAGTTCCCTCCTTTCCTCCATTCTGTTGATCTTATTTGCTATCCAGATTCGGAACTCAATTTCTGACATCTCAGAAATCTGTTTATGGAATGGGTCTTCAATTGTGTCTGCCCCATCCTTCCTTGGGTGGGGGGGTTGATCTACTCTGGTTATTCTGATTACCACAGTTTTTCCACTGATTCCCCCCCCATGCTGAATTTGCACCTTTCGGAGACCGTCCCTAAAACCATTCTGCCTATGACTTCTTCTGGTTGTCCCCTGGGTGCCCGCTGCCAAGGCCCCAGGAAGTGGGGTTGGTGGGCGGGGTGATGCAGACTGCCCCAGCAGGAGTTAGTTGTGGTCACAGCCACCAAGGCCCTGGGAAGCAGGGACAGAAGCCAGGGAGACAGCCTGGCACAGAATGCACTGGCTGGCGATTCAGTCCTTGCATAGGAAGTGTGGATCAAGCAGTTCTCCCACTGAAGGACTGGGATAGGGGCTTGGTCCCACAAGGGTGAGGAGATGCTGCTCTTGGTTATCCTCTCACTGTCTCTGCGGGCGGGGGGGGGGGGAGGATGGATTAGAAACTCAAAATGACAGTGTGAATGCAGTTCCACTTTTCTGCCTGGGGGAGGGTGTTCTGAGTCTCAGCAGGGTACCTCCAGAGTAGTAGACTTCCTTGTCAGCAGCTCTCAATCATGGAGTGAGAGAATAGGTCCTCAGTTTATCAATCACCTGTAGGAGACTCAGAGGAGTGGTTGAAACAAAGGAAACCAAGGAAAAGCACACCTTTCTTGGGGGAGGAGATGGACACTTTTCCTTTGGGGTGTATTATGTGCCTGTAGATTGCTTTCCAGGAGTCACTGCTTGCTTCAGAAGAGGTGTCATGGTGGTATCACTCTTCTCTCTCAGCTGAGCTCCCAGTCTTTGACTTTGTTGAGTGTTTTCTGGACTTTATCCTTTCCTCTGGAAGGGAGCTTCTGTCAGAGGCCAGTACTTGTCAGCCATCTTGACCCCCTCCTCTGCTTTTCAGTTTTATTAAGTCCCGTTTATTTATTTTTGTTGTGGTTGCGATTGCTATGGAATTCTTTCCTATAAAGTACTTCCCCAGACTGATATCTTCCAGTGTTTTTCTCACACTTTCTTTGAGGATTAAAATTGTTTCATGCCTTAGATTTAGGTCTTTTATACAACTGTAATCAATTTTTGTGAGTGGAGAAAGGTGTGGGTCCAATTTCAGTCTTTTACATGTCAATATCCAGTTCTCACAGCGTCATTTATTGAATAGGGATTCTTTCTCCCACTGTATGCTCTTTTTCAGTTTATCAAAGATTAGGTGGCTGTAAGATGTTTGGTTCATCTCCTGGTTTTCTATTCAGTTCCAAATATCTATGTCTCTATTTTTTTTGCCAATATCATGCTGTTTTGATCACTATGGCCACGTAGTACATTCTTATGTCTGGTAGGCTGATACCCCTGGCTTTGTTTGTGTTACTAAGAATTGCCTTGGCTATACAGTGTTTCTTCTGGTTCTATACAAAACAAGAATTATTTATTCCAAGTCTTGAAAGTATGATGTTGGTATTTTAATGAGGATGACATTGAATCTGTAGATTATTTTGGGAAGTATAGACATTTTATCTATGTTGATTCTTCCCAGCCATGAGTATGGTATATTTTTCCATTTTTTGATATCTTCTACTTTTTCTTTTCTTAAGGATTCATAGTTTTGTTTATAAAGTTCCTTCACCTCTTTTGTGAGGTTTATTTCTAGGTATTTCATTTTCATTGGAGCTACTGAGAAGGGTATTGTGTCCTTGATTTCCTTCTCCTCTTGGCTGTTATTGGCATATACAAAGGGAACTCATTTATGGACATTGGTTTTATATCCTGAGACATTACTGTATTTTTTGTTCACTTCCAGGAGCCTTGAGGTTGAGTCTTTGGTGTTCTCTAAATATAAAATATCATTGGCAAAGAGGGAGAGTTTCTGGGCAGTGCCTGTGGCTCAAAACAGTAGAGTACTGGCCCCAAATGCTGGAGGTGGCAGGTTCAAACCCAGCCCCAGCCAAAAAATGCAAAAAAAAAAAAAAAAAAGAGGGGGAGGGAGAGTTTCACTTCCTCTGCTCTCATTTGAATGCCTTTAATTTCCTTCTCTTACTTGATTATATTGACTAGAACTTACAGCACTATTTTGAATAGTAATGATGATAATGGACGCCTCTGTCTTGTTCCAGTCCTGAGTGGAAAAGCTTTCAGTTTTACTCCCTTCAGTAATATATTAGCTGTTAGTTTGTCATAGATGCTTTCAATCAGTTTAAGCAATGTGCCCTCAATGCTTATATTCTTCAGCATTCTAATTAGGAAAGGATGTTGAATTTTATCCAATGCTTTTTCTGCATCATTTGAGAGGATCGTATGGTCTTTGTTTTTGCTCCTGTTGACATGGTGAATTATGTTTATAGATTTTTGTGTATTAAACCAGCCTTGCATCCCTGGCATGAATCCTATTTGATCGTGATGTATGACTTTTTTAACAATAAGCTGCAATCTATTCACTGGGATTTTATTGAGAATTTTTGTATCTATATTCATTACTGAAATAAGTCTGTAGTTCTCTTTTTTGGTCAGTGGTCAGGTCTTTTCTTGGTTTTGGTATAAGGGTGATATTTGCTTCATAGAACGTGTTGGGGAAAATTCCTTCCTCCTCAATTTTTTTGAATAATTTCTGTAGTATGGATATATAAGCTCTTCTTTGAAGGTTTGATAGAACTCTGATGTGAAACTATCTGGACCAGGGCATTTCGGGGGGGGGGGATTTTTTTATTGTTTCTTTAATCTCAGTGCTTGAAATTGGTCTATTTAGAAGGTGTATTTCTTCTTGATTAAGTCTAAGTAGGGGGTGTGATTCCAAGTGTTGATCCATTTTCTCTACATTATCAAATTTGCCTCATGCTCCCTTGGGGGAGTTGCTCTAATTTGATTACTTATGTTGCCTATATTTTTATTTTTGTTCCTCATCATGTGTACTTTCCTCTTGCTTACTTCCTTGAGCACATTTTTCCTTCACACTTCACACTTCCTCCTTTGTTTTAAAATACCTTGTCTCAGAGTTTAGGTGAGGAAGAGGCCTCTTGGTATGGGGTCAGTAGGCAGAGAACTTGGTATGCTGTCAGTAGGACTAGGCAGCAAGCAAAGAGAAGCAAGTGGAAAGGAGAAAAAGAAGAAGAGAAAAAGAAAATAAAAAATAAAAGGGGGAAAGTGTAGGAGAAAAGTAAAAGGAAGAACAAGTGAAAGAAGGGCAAAAATAAGGGGGGAAGGAGGATTAATAGAACAAAGTTGAGGAACAGCCAAGATGGAGGAAAAGAAGGGAGGATGTGAATGATAGAAGAGATGTTGTTGTTCACCACAATGCTAAGGCCACTTCTTTAGCTTGAGAGTCGTGAGGAGCTGAACTGGCTGGGTTCCTCAAAAATAGGACCTCCTTACTTGTCAGTCCACAACCAGACTCTTCCTCTGCTAAACATTAGGAAGAGAGAAAAAAAAAAGGAGAGAGAGCAAACACAAGACCCAAGAAGGAAACATTGTATAAAGAAGAAAGAAAAGCAAAAGAAAAAAGTAGAAAAGTTCTCTAGCCTGTTCTTCCTATTAATTTGTTCCTGGGACCATGATTAGAAAGTTCTCCTGGCCTCTTTGAGCCAGGCTATTGCTGCATGTAACCTGCTAGCCCTCCACATCCACCCTCAGCAAAGAAAGGGTGGGAAGAGAAATAAAAAAGAGGGAAAAAAAGTGTATATATATATATTTGCATATATATGCATAGATAAAGGAAAATTAAATGTTATTGGATCACATTAAGGGGAGGGAGGTAGGAGGGATAAAAAAGGAAAGCAGAAAGGCAACAGAACAAGAAAAAGACAAAGATAAAATGAAAAATGGGGTAGGGGTAATATCTTGGCTGATGACGAAGTACTTTATGTGGGAGAGATGGGATGAGTAGAAGAGACTCTATCAACTGAGAGAATGCAGTGGAGTGTACTAGGGTGAGAGAATAGTTCAAGCTAGAGTTCTGCAACCAACACCAAAAAAGAAAATAAATTAAAAGATATAGAAGTTCTTGCTCTTATTGAATGTAAAAATGGAATATAGGAGAATATCCAACCTTACAACTTAGTAAAAAGCAAAGCACATTGAAACAAGGTATTAGAAAAGAAAAACAAAACAAAAAACCTCCACTAAGATAGCCTGATGTAAGCACTCTTAGCAACCAATTGAGGAAGGAATGAAGAGAGAGAAAAAATAATAATAATGTAAGCTAAATTAAAAAGAAAAGAAAAGAAAAAAGCAACAGTAATCAAAAAATTAAAAAAAAATTATACACACACACATATGATGTAGGGATTCAATTTCTGTAGGAGTATATTTATGTCACAATTTACTTCCTGGACACCAAGTGGCACTGTGAATTTAGGGGACAAACAACACAGCTATTTACTTCTCTCTAGTTCCAGGCTTAGAGCAGTTTGCCAGCTTATTTGTTCCTGTCCACTTCAGAACTCAACCCCCACAGATCTGGGATTCCACAGTTCTCAACAATTCCTCAGAGACAGGCCTATGCAATCATCCACGTGGGGAGCAGGAGTCCCTAGGCCTGTCTGGAGGGCGAGACGGCTCCAGGCAGGTGGAGTCCAGACCACCACGCCCTAGGTCTCTAGCAACAGACCCCAGGGTACTATGGCTTGCTGTTCTCCACAATGGCGTCCCTGATCGGGAACTTTCTCCAGTACAGATGTTTTTCCCCCTGCCAATCCGTAGTGAAGCCGCTCTAGACTAGGGTGACCAGACGTCCAGCTTTTGGTGGGACAGTGCTGCTTTTCAACAATTTGTCCCGTGTCCGGTGACGTTTTTAAAAAGTCCCGATTTTGGAAAGAATGCACGAAAGGGCGGGAGAACAAGAAGGGAATATACGGTTTTCAGCTGCCATGTGGCGATTTCACCAGAATATGAGTTTTATATTATTTTTGTTAATTTTATGATGTTAAACTGTAATAATAACAAATAATTGCTGAGACGTGATTATCCAGAACTGCTTATCAAAGTTTGCATTGTCAGGCCTTGCCCTGCCCCGTTCTCCCGCTCCACCCCCGCCCCCACCCCTGACCCGCCCCGCCCCGCCCCCCGGCCATGTTGTCCCGCCTTACCATGTCAAAATCTGGTCACCTTACTCTAGACAGCATCCCAAACTGGCCCCCAAATTCTGCTGAGAAGTGTCTACTTCCTCAAACTTTTCAGGGTCCCTCAGCCTGATCAGGGGAAAGAGCCACTTCCCATCCTGCCCAGGAAGAGGTTCACTTACACATGCTACTGGTGCCCCTTGCAGCTATGGATTTTCTCTGTCTGGGAACTTTTCCCCTGTGGATGCTTCACCGGTTGCCACCCTTGTTAGAGTCGCTGGAGCCAGCAATCCAATCTGGGCACCAAATTCCACCTGGGAAAGCACCGTCCAGTCTCCCAAAAGGAGCGTAAACTGTCAGAAAATTTCCCCCTAGACTGCCGGCACACTGCCACTGTGGTCTGGGTGAGCCAGCTGAAACTTGCCCAAATGTGAAAGTTCTCCGCGGCTCCGGCCAAATCCAGCTGTCTACTTCCAGGCTGCACACTCTGAGCTACTCCTGTACATCAATATTCCACACTGGGACCACCCCACTCCCTCTGCCCTTTTGCTCTAGGAATGCTCAGCAAAACGTCCTTCCCATCTACCATCATGTTCTGTCCTCTGCTATTTTAAATTTTTACCTTGTAGGTGACACTGGTGAAAAAAATTTTTTTTTGACAATGAATATATCCATGTAATTCTGTAATAAAAATAATATGCAAGTTCACTAGAAACAATTATGTAATGGTGTGTTTGTCCAATGGTCACCTTCATTCTAATAATCTCCCATGGTGTGTGTAGTAAGCATTCAGACTCTTCCATTGCATTCTTATATAAGTCTCATAATTTTCTTATGGTATATCAAAAGTAGTAGTGTTATTTATGAGGCATAGCTTCCTACGAACAATTGAGTAGAATTTTATTTCCTAGGGAAGAGACTTACTAAAGACAGTTATTTTGTATTTTTTCCCTATTTTATCAAACCACCAGGACCTTTACCCACTTTTGCTTGTTACTTAACTGTAACCCTATGCCATGGCATTTTTCAAAATATAAAAGAGCCATTTTTTTCAACAATTTGGGAATACCAACAGATCCCATGAAACAAAAATTAGGTAATGGGCAAATTTATCTTGATCTATTGAGGACATAAGATGTAGCCAAGAATTCTTGATAGAAGTGAAACAAATTAAATAAGTTTATAGGAAAAGTTAAAATAAAATAGTATTGCAAAATTAAGTTATACAACTGAGAAAAGTGATTTATCTACTTAGAATATTATTACTTTAGCTAAGATATGATATTCATGTGTATTTTATATGTTAACAATTAATACACATCACTTAATACAAACATAAAATGAATGTGAATTTTTAGTGCAGTATGGTATATTGAAATATTGTATGTTCCACGTTATGATCTATGTACAATTGCAGAAATGATATTTAGACATGCATTCCTTCCTACATTCCTTATTGATACTTGAAGTTAAATACAAAGAGAAAATGTCATGGCTTATTCAAGTGTACAACCTATTAAAAAGAAAGTGGGCATGAGGCAAAGGGGAGACCAGACAAAGAAGGAGGGAGGGAGTGTGGGCAAGGAAAATAAAAAGAAAATACTGACTAATCTCATAGAAATTATATTTAATCTTGGCCAAAGTACATTACTTAAACATTAATTTTTAATTCAACATGTTAATATGTTGTTTATCATTTTGCATCCTCATTTGTAAGTGAAATATGTTTGTAATTTCCCCTTTATAATAATACATACTTTTTTTTGCAGTTTTTGGCCAGGGCTGGGTTTGAACCCACCACCTCCAGCATATGGGGCCAGCACCCTACTTGTTTGAGCCACAGGCGCCACCCCTATAATAATATATTTTTTCAATTTTAATATCAGGTGTATCCAGACTAAGTAGAATGATTTTTAAGTATTTCTTATTCTATTGTCTATAAGATTTGGCATGATCTGTTTTTTTTTTAATTATCTTTTACTTTTATTTATAAATATTAGTTGTCTATTTTTTAAGACTTTGTAAAAAACAAAATAATAATAAGAAGTTAACTGATCAAAGTATTCTATAATATACATACTTCTATCTGACAATGTGAATGTTACTTTCTTTGCATTATTACTATTATTATTGCTTAATAGTTCATTGCAGCAATCGTCTGATTTCTTTTCTGAATGTATTTATCTTCATTTGTTCTTTATGAGGTTTTTGTTCTCAGTGCTTATGTTCAATATTGTTATTGTCATTAAATTTATCCTTTTTAATTCTGTGAAAGCAAAAGTGGAAACCTAATATACACATGAATAAGTAAGAAAAATAAATTTTAAAAAGTGGGAGACTATTTCAAGTAGTAAATCAATAATGTTAAGTGTTTGATGAATATTACAACTTTAATTGAAATTAGGCTTTAAGGATAGGAATAGTAAGTTTTGTACCAAAAATTATGAAGGGAATATACGACTGTGATGAAAATTTGCATTCATTTATTATGTTTCTTTTGTTGCAGTTTTTTTTTTTGTGGTTGTTCTTGTTTTAGAGGAGGAAAAACATAGAAAGTCAATCTCCTCCT
The DNA here is from genome assembly GCA_963574575.1 of Galagoides demidoff. Classification (NCBI taxonomy): domain Eukaryota; kingdom Metazoa; phylum Chordata; class Mammalia; order Primates; family Galagidae; genus Galagoides; species Galagoides demidoff. The sequence continues at coordinate 8,049 of CAUYQV010087919.1, read as the reverse complement.
TAGACCACAAAAGAAGGAGGTGATCTACAGCTAGAAGAGTAAGAGTAGCACTTGAACATGAAAAGTTGTTGGAGATTGGAGGCTTAGATCATGGTCCCTGGGTTGGCACCTGTGGCTCAAGTGGCTAAGGCGCCAGCCACATACACCTAAGGTGGCGGGTTTGAATCCAGCCCGGGCCTGCAAAGCAACAATGATGGCTGCAACCAAAAAAAAATAGCCGGGTGTTGTGGCGGGCACCTGTGGTCCCAGCTACTTGGGAGGCGGAGGCAGGAGACTTGCTTGAGCCCAGGAGTTGGAGATTGCTGTGAGTGATGCCACGGCACTCTACCCAGGGGGACAGCTTTAGACTCCATCTCAAAAAAAAAAAAAAAAAAAGGTTCATGGTCCCTTATCTTCTGAAGTAGGTCCAGTGAATGTTTCAGGGTTTCCTTGTATGTGATAGTGGAACTCAGGGAGTGCTATAAACTGAATTGTGTCCCCTCTCAAATTCCTATGTTGAAGACCTAACGCCTAATTCAGTAGTTCTTGGAGATGGCATCTCTAAGAGGCCCTTAGAATTGTATCAGTTCATGAGTGTAGAACCTTCACAATCAGACTAGTACCTTTATAAGAAAAGACCAAAGATAGAGAGTTTGCTTCCCCCATTCTTGATTTTGGACTTCCCACCCTCCAGAACTGTGAGAACTAAATGCCTGTTGCTTAAGCCACCCAAGCCTATGGTGTTTTGTTATAGCAATAGAAACATGAGCTAAGACAGTGAGGTTCAATGAAACAGAGCTAAAAATTAAGGTTGAATAAGAAAAATGATTTTACCTTGGAGTGTGTTTCTATGAATATATTTCTAAATTTTATAATTATTAAAGCAGATTATGATTAAAATAACATGTATTTTTTAGCTTGTGTGGAAAAATACTACATATGCATTTATTCTCTTCTTCAGACCTGTAGAGAATCCCAATTTTAGCTATATGAGAATGATCTGATATTACAATTTACCTTCTGGCGTCATCGATGAGTCAGAAACAGTAAGGCCAAGAAGAAACCAAAGAGCCTTAAAAGGCAAACCTTGTACACTGAGATTGAAAAAGTGGCTTACAAATAACATCAGAAGGAAGATTGCTTTATTTACTATGTTAAGATTCTTAACACTTTGAAAGTAGTTATCCTATGCTTTCTGTCTTTTTGCACTTCCCTTACGTTAAGACGTAAGGTAAAGTAGAAAAAGACACTCACTTAACGGTGGAATTATGCTGTTGTACACACCTTATGATTGTTTAAAAGTAGAAAAAAAGTAAATTATGAAGTCTCTAGTAGAAGTTACATTAAACAAGTTATAGAAATATGAATGGACTCAATTGTGAGGCACTCTGGGACTTTTGAATTGGGCACCAGAAGGGGAGCTTTTGGGGGGAGTACATATAATCCAAGGGGAGATAGGACTAAGCTTAATTGTAGTAATTATAGATATCAATACCTATAATTAAATGAGATTGAGTTAAGCAGAAATATGCTTAAAATATGCTTTCATATTTTCACAAAATGAAGAAATATATATTGCTCAGCTTTAGCATGCACCAGTGATCCAGGTTAAGATAAAAAACTGCTTCTTTGTAGAAGTTTCACACTAACACATAGTTTAACAGAACATAATTTAGTTTGGGAATGAAAACAGTGATTGTTTTTCATTTTTTAAGGAGTATCAGAAATGTTATAGGTGTTTGTGAAAATGAATATATATATCAGGGAATGGGGAGAAGAGTAGGAAATGTGATCTCAGTGAACTGGAATAAGGAAAATGTAGTTAAGATTCATGACTATAGCAGAGTTTCTGAACCCTAGAACCATTTTCCTTTGCTGCTTCTGGTGGCTTGAGTGCCTCACTTCAACCCAGATTTATCTCCTATGATTCCCACATCCAGCCTGTATATACCCATCCATTGCTATATAGGTCAGTCTTCAAAATTCTGGCTATTTTGTCTATAGACAGCCTTAGCTCTTTGAAGCTGGGTGGTTTCCTTCATCAAGTGGGTAACTCCTTTAGATGGTAACCTCTGCATTGATCCTCCATAGCTTGAGGCCTGGGTTTTGTGCGTCAGAGCCTGGACGCTAGGTCGCCGTCCCCAGCCCATGAAACTGCCAGGTTGCATAGAGTACAAGCTTGCTAGGGATATGGCTCCCCATAGGTGCTGGGGAGCCTGTTGTCTCAGTCGGGTAAGAGGTGCTGGAGCACCTCAGAGGTGCAGCAGTCAGTCTTAGTAGGAGCCCAGACTAACTTCTCCCGTGGCTATTTACACCACAGGTGTGGAGACTGCCAAACAATGATGTATGTGCTCTTGTGGTTTTTTATTTATTTATTTATTTATTTATTTATTTATTTATTTATTTATGTCAGTTTTGGGCTGGCACTGGATTTGAACCCACCACCTCTGACCTCTGGCATATGGGGCCAGTGCCCTTACTCCTTTGAGCCACTGGCATTGCCCCCCTCTCATGCTTTTTAACAAGACCAATCCCTTCCCCATTCCATTATTATCAAGGTGTTTCTTTTCAGGTGTCTCCTACGTTTGTGTTTAGTTCTTCATTAAAAATCTCCCTCTCCTTGTCTACTTCCCTACAATTCTGTAGGATCCTGTCTGCTGGAGCAGGAGCCAGGTCTGAAGCACAGGATTTTAAGGGACTTTGCTTTTCATTATCCCTGCATTACAGAACATTTCTTAGCTACCATTATTTCCCAGTGTTTACACTATCTCTGGCACCATCCACCTCCTCTGGTTTCTAATGCTTCATTGCCTTGTGTTACCACAGCTCTTCTTCCTGGCCCTACTACTCTGAAAGTTGGATGTATAAGATTTGGCCCAAATTTTCCAAAGCAGCTTTTGTCTTAGTCCCAGGCTTTCCATCCTGCAGTGAAGAAAACACACACACACATGCACACTAAATGTACATACCTGTTCAGATTCCCTCTGAGAACATCAATCCTTTAATCCCCTATGTTATCAAATGTATGTCTGATGTAACAGAGGCATGTTGGTACAATTCATAATGATATGTCTGTTGAAGTGTGCAGATAAGAGAGCTAAACTCCTAAGCCCATAACTTGAATCTAAAAATAAACTAAACGAAACTAAAATAAATTCAGTGTTTTAGACAAAAATTTCCTTAGCACAGGAGATATTAAATTTCTAAAAGTTCTGTCTATGTTTATAAAAGATTAGTAAAAATAATTAAGATGTTGATGAAGTCAATATATTTTTTCTTAATTCCACCTTTTTGTTCTAAACTCTATTCTCTTTTATGAAAGATGAGGAAATTAATACTCCAACACTTCATTCTTAATCTTCATACCTCAAATATATTATTTTACATTTCCCATGCTTACAAAATGATGTTCTAAAACTATAATTTGCATATTTGTTTAAGCTTGGATTTATAGTCAAATGGATTCATTCATTACCCGTAATACTTTTTTAAGAGCTTCTAAAGCTTTTTTTTTTTTTTTTGGCAGTTTTTGGCCAGGGCTGGGTTTGAACCCACCACTTGCAGCATATGGGGCTAGGGCCCTACTCCTTTGAGCCTATATAGGCGCTGCCCTAAGCTTGTTTTTCTTAAAGCTCATCCTGTGTTTCTGATGCACAGTAAGGGTTCAGAACTGTTGTCGGTTTAGGGTCCCTGAATGAGGACTTTTATCTTTCCTTTTTTAACCAGTAGATTACCCAAGTGCCAGAATCCAAATGGTTTTACTCTGTGGTTGTATAATTTCTTTATGGAAGAGTCCTTTGAGTTTTTATATGAGAGGAAGAAGCCTAGATGTCTGAAGTTCTAGGTGAGAAAGACAAGTAAGGATATATTTTATATATGCTGACTTTTAATTAATCTATAGATATCATATAGATATCAGATCCTCTGCAGAGGTTTTTAGGGTATGGTATCTTCCTCCTAAGCTGAACATATTATAAAGCAGTTGCTTTCAAAGTGTGGCCCAGGGGCCAGAGCATTAATATAACCTAGAACTTAGAAATCAGAAACTTTATGGTTATGTCCATAAATCTGTGTTTTAGCAAGCCTTCCAGGGAATGCTGATGCTTACTCAAGTTTGGGAGCCATTAGAAAAGAGAATAAAAGTGTGATTCATGTGTCTATAGAGGTAAAAAAATCTAATTTTGTTTAATCAATTTCCTTAGCTAAATTCTATTGAAAACATGCATTTTGTAAAAGAAAAATGTATTATCTTTCTTTGTATACATGTGATATATTTTAATTATTTGTAATTGCTAAAAATTGCAGTTATCCTGTATAATGTATTTTGAAATATATATGTACCCAACACACACATACATTATGGAATGGCTGAATCTAGGTAATTAACATATTTATTTCCATGCATATTTGTCATTTTTTGTGGTGAGGACACTTAAAACCTACTCTTTAAGTAATTTTTAACAGTTATATACCAATGGTGGGCTCAATGCCTGCCATCCCATTGGTACGTGACTGTTAAGAACATCCTGCATTGTTTTATTTTTACTTATTTAAATTTTTAGAGATGGGATCTCACTCTGTTACTCAGGCTGGAGTGCAGCAGGATTATAGCTCACTGCAGCCTGAAACTCTTGGACTCAAACCATCCTCCCACTTTAGTCTCCCAAACAGCTAATAATACATTATTATTAACTATAGTAGCCATGTTGTATAATAGCTCTTTTTAACGTGTTCCTCTTGTCTAACTGAAAGAAATAGAACTTTTTACAAACTGTACCAACTTCCCCTCACCCTGGTAACCACCATTCCACTCAAATTTTCAGGTCCCACACATGAGTGAGATCATGTAGTATTTGTCTTTCTATGCCTTTCTTATTTCGCTTAATGTAATATGTGATATCCTCTAGATTCATTCATTTTGTCACAAATGACAGGAATATTTCTTTTGTAAGGCTGAATAGCACCCCACTGTGTTTACATATTATATATTATATGTAACATATTATATATTATATGTAACACATCTTTACCCATTCATCTTTGATAAACACTTAGATTGATTCCATATTTGGGTTGCTGTTAATAATGGTGCTGTGGGCTCGGCACCTGTGGCTCAATCAGCTGGGGTGCCAGCCATGTACACCTAAGGTGGAGGGTTCAAATCCCCAGCCCGGGTCTGCCAAACAACAATGATGGCTGCAACCCCAGCTACTTGGGGGGGCGGAGGCAGGAGACTCGCTTGAGCCCAGGAGTTGGAGGTTGCTGTGAGCTGTGATGCCATAACAGTCTACCCAGGGGGATAGCTTGAGGCTCCGTCTCAAAAAAAAAAAAAATAATAATGGTGCTGTGAACATGAAAGTGGAGATATTTCTTTGACATACTAAATTCATTTCCTTTAGATGTATACCCAGTTGTGAGATTGGTGAATTATAGGGTAGTGCTTAACAATAGAACCTCTGTAAGTTGATCAGATCACCCAAGGGACTGTAACAAACTGGTCAACATACAGCAGTGGGCAACATAAGCTACTAGGCCTACTGTGGTGATACATACATGTGGTGCATGTCCAATCTATGACAATTTTGTCAACTTAAGGAGGTGATCAATGTAGCAAAGTGGTCAACTAAGGAGGCTCTACCATATTAATTTTTTCAGGAAACTCCATCCTGTTTTTCATATTGGATATATCACTTTACATCCCCATCAATACTACACAAGGGTTCCCTTTCTGCACATCCTCAACAATGTTTATCTTTTTGGTACTAGTCATTCTGACAGGTGTGAGGTGATATCTCATTTTTGTTTTAATGTGTATTTTCCTGAAGATTAGTGATGTTGAGCTTTTTTGTTTTCAGGTATTTGTTCATCATTTGTAGGTCTTTTGAGAAATGTGTATTTAGATCCTTTGGCATTTTTGTGAGATAAGTATTACTATTCTGCCTAGTCTAAGATCAAACTCCTAGGTTCAAGTGATTCTTCTCCCTTTTGAAACTATAGGCATGCATCACCATGCCCTATTTCCTTTTACCATGTTTTAATCAGGTTATTCCGTTTTCTTGCTTTGAGCTTTTTGAGTTTATTATATATTTTGGAGATTAAACATATTCTTAGAAAATGTTTTGTTTGCGAATATTTTCTCTCATGCTGCAAGTTGCCTTTTCACTTCCTTGATTATTTAATTGCTGTGCAGAAACTTTTTAGTTTAAAGTAATCCCTTTTGTCTATTTTTGCTTTTGTTGCCTATGATGTAGGAGCCATATTCAAAATAAATTTTGCTTAGACCAATGTCATAGAGGTCTTCCTCTGTGTTTTCTTCTAGTAATTTTACAGTTTTATATCCTTCATGCAAGTCTTTAATAATTTTTGAGTTTTTTTGTATATGGTTTGATATAACCTTTTGAATTCAATCTTCTGCATGTGCATATCTAATTTTTGAAAGAAATTTATTGAAGAGACTGTATTTTTCCCATTATGCATTCTTGATGTCTTGTTGAAAATCAGTCGATAGCAAATACTTGGGTTAATTTCTGGGCTCTCTATTCTATTCCATTGTTCTACATGTCTGTTTTTATGAAAGTATCATACTGTTTTGATTCAAAGCTTTGTGATATATTTTGAAATCAGGTAGCATGATGCTTCTGGCTTTCTTTTCTTTTGCTGTTCAAAATTGCTTTGGCTATTTTGGAACTTTTATGATTTCATATAAATGTTGGGATTTTTATTTCTATTTATGTAAAGACATTATTGGAACTTTCATAGGCATTGCATTGAATCTGTAGGTAGCTTTGTGTAGTGTGTATGTGTTAACACTATTAACTTTCAGTCTTTCAGCATGGGATGTCTTTCTGTTTCTTTATGTTTACTTCAGTTTCTTTCATCAATATTTAACAGTTTTTAGTGTATGAGTGTTTTTCTTCTTTGTTTAAATTTATTCCTAAATATTTCAATTTTGGTAGCTATTATAAAGAAGATTATTATCTTTATTTATTATGGAGATACTTTGTTGTTCATATATAGAAACACTACTGAGTTTTTAATGTTGATTTTTGTATGCTGCAACTTTGCTGTGTTCTTCTATTATTTAAAATAATTTTTTGTAGATTAGATTCTTTAGAATTTTTATTATATCAGATCATGTCATCTCTAAACAGGGACATAGTTTTCTTTTTTATTACAAAATATTACAGTGGTACAGATATTTTTAGCTACATGTATCAACTTTGTTATACTTCAGTCAGGGCTATAAGTGGGTATATCACCCAGATAGTGTTTTAAAATTCTTTCTTTGCTCTTTGGATGTATCTTTTTATTTTTTATCCCCTGTCTACTTGTTGTGGCTAGGAATTCATGCATTATGTTGAATAGAAATGCTGAGAGTGGGGATCTTTTTCTTCTTCCTGATCTTAAAGGGAAAACTTTCACCTTTTCACTACCCACTATGGTGTTAATTGTGGGTTTGTTATACACGTCCATTATTCTTACTGTATCTATTTGAAAATTTTTACCATGAAATGATGTTGAATTTTTTCAAATGCTTTTTCTTCATCTATTGGGATAATTATATGGATTTGTTCTTTTATCTATTAGTGGGGTATATCACATTTATAAATTTGGTTATGTTAACCCATTAATGCACATCTAGGATAAATTCAACTTTGTCATGGAGAATGATCTTTTTAACATGCAGTTGAATTTTATTTGCTAGTATTTTGTTGAAGGTTTTGTATCCATGTTCATCATAGATATTGGCCTTTAATTCTCTATTTTTTTACTGTCCTTGTCTGACTTTGGTATCAGTATAATGTTGGCCACATAAGATGAGCTTATAAGTATTCACACGCTTCAATTTATTGGAAGAGCTTGAAAAGGATAAGTTTTATTTATTTAAATGCTGGTAGAATTTAGGAGTGAAACCATCAGATCTTGGGCTGTTCTTTTTTTTTTTTGAGACGGAGCCTCAAGCTATCCCCCTGGGTAGAGTGCCATGGCATCACAGCTCATAGCAACCTCCAACTCCTGGGCTCAAGCGAGTCTCCTGCCTCTGCCTCCCAAGTAGCTGGGACCACAGGC
>CAUYQV010087918.1:0-16730 GCA_963574575.1 Galagoides demidoff | reverse complement strand
TTTCACATGCAATCTGAAATACTTCCATCAAACTGATCAACACAGCCTTCATGTCATTTTCTCAGTTATTGTTTTAAAACGTTCTGATTCTACTCTTAGAGAGTTTCACTTGTACCCCTGTAAGATAAACCTCAAAAATGGTGCCTCCAATCCCCCTCCCTCCACCCATTCCCCCTTCCCTTCTCCCTCCCCTCTCCTCACATTCTTAGGCTATTTGGTTATAGCTTTCATATCTGATATAACTTAAGTAAGGAATCCAGTAGTCAGTGCCTGGCACAGAGTAGGTGCTCAATCAATGGGATCATATGCTGTGTATATATCAACTGTAAAATTCAACCTTTAATGAGAAAGACAATATATATGGATATCAAGTGTCAAATTTAGCATCCCTAAGAAGTGCAGCTGAAAGTGGGAAAGACATACCCAGGAAGAAGAAAAAGCAGGTGGGTGAGTTATGATGCATCCCCAGATGACTGGTCTTCAGCTGCCTCTATTTTGTGATGGGTGGTTCGAAATATCACAAATATAAAAGAGCCCAGAGTTCATCCAACCCAACCACCCAACATTGTCATTTTCAAGAAGCAATAAAAGACCCAGTGGCATTTCTGAGAGACCTTCTAGGGTCTCAAAGCTTCAAAGGACAAGAGTAGAAAGTAAATAAGAGAAGTTAGCTGCCTCAAATTGTTTTTTGAAGCAAGTGGGGCATAAATAATATATAAAATAGAAAGAAATGATTACTACTTTTCTTTTTCCCAGTAGCAGAGACTGCCTGAAGCTGATAAACCAGAAGCCAAGCGAAAAGATGCTGTAGATAAGCAGCAGCACTTAGCCTATATTCAATCCTAGAAGAAGGGCTATACTCAGATAGGAAGGACAGATCCTAGTAAAACAGTCTTCAAAGGAAGAAAGTGAGTGACAAGATGCACCTTATTTATCAGCAGCAACTAGAAAGTCCTGTGTCTTCTTTCTTATGGGTGTGAAGAAAGCCAATTTATTAGAAGTTGTTGCAAATGGAGAGTTCCCCAAAGTGCTCACATTTTATCTAAGAAGATCCATGTTCCACCTAACTCTAGCATTTTGCCCCTTAAAGGATGTTACTGGTGAAACACTTACAGACAGTTCCTGACTTATAATAGTTTAACTTAGATTTTTTGGTGTGAAAGCTGTATACATTAAGTAAAAAGTGTACTTCAAGTAGAATCATTTATTTTTTTTCACATTCAATAAAGTGTTCAATAAATGTGCTAGTGTCCCTGCATTGGTGTAAAAAAGGCACTAGTGCCCCTGCATTGGTGTAAAAAAGTGCTAGTGCCCCTGGATTGGCATTAAAAAAGCACCAGTGCCCCTGCATTGGTGTAAAAAAAAATGCTCTAGTGCCCCTACATTGGTGCAAAAAAACACACCAGTGCCTCTGCATTGGTGTAAAAAATGTGCTAGTGGTACTTCATTGGCACAAAAAGCATGCTAGTGTCTCTGCATTGGCATAAAAAATGCGATAGTGCCTCTGCATTGGTGTAAAAAAAGCACTAATGTCTCTGCACTGGCATTAAAAAACGCTCTAGTGCCCCTGCATTGGCATAAAAAATCTGCTATAGCCACTGCGGTGGCCTGAAATACAGGCTAGTGGAATGGCATTGGCATAAAAAACATGCTAGTGCCACTGGATTGTCATTAAAAAATGCGCTAGTGGAATGGCATTGGCGCAAAAAACATGCTAGTGAAATTGCTTTGGTGTAAAAAACAAGTTAGTGCCCCTGCATTGGCATAGAATACGTGCTAGTATCTCTGCATTGACATAAGAATGTGCTAGTGCCCCTGCACTGAGATAAAAAATGGGCAAGTACCACTGCATTGGCGTAAAAAAGGTGCCAGTGCCCCTGCATTGACATAAAAAATGCACTGGCTCTTCTGCATTGGTGTAAAAAAACAGCTAGTGCCTCTGCATTGGCATAAAAAAGCATGCTAGTGAAACTGCTTTGGTGTAAAAACTGAGCTAGTACCCTTGCATTGGCGTAAAAACATGCCAATGACACTACATTGGGGTAAAATGCACTAGTGCCCCTGCATTGGCATCAAATATGCACTAGTATCTCTGCATTGACATAAGAACGTGCTAGTGCCCCTGCACTGGCATAAAAAATGGGCGAGTACCACTGCATTGATGTAAAAAAAATGCACTAGTGCCCTTGCATTGGCATAAAAAACGCACTAGTTCTTCTGTATTGGCGTAAAAAATGCACTAGTGCCCTTGCATTGGTGTAAAAAACACACTAATGACAATGAAGTGGCATTAAAAAAGCACTAGTGGAACTGCATTAACATAAAAAATGTCCTAATGAAACTGCTTTGGTGTAATAAATGCGCTAGTGCCCCTGCATTGGTGTAAAAAACGTGCTAGAGCCTCTGCACTGACGTAAAACATGTGCTAGTGCCTCGGCATTGGTGTAAAAAATGCACTAGTACCACTGCATTGCTGTAAAATAACACGCCAGTGCCTCTGCATTGGCATAAAAAATGTGCCAGTACCTTGGCATTGGCATGAAAAACATGCAAGTGGCACTGCAGTGATGTAAAAGATGTGCTAGTGCCTCTGCTTTGGCTTAAAAAACAAGCTAGTGCCTCTGCATTGATGTAAAACTGCGCTAGAGCACTGCATTGGTGTAAAAAAAATGCTCTAGTGGCAATGCATTGGCATAGAAAAAAGCACTACTGCCTCTGCCTTGGCATAAAACATGAGCTGGTGCCTGTGCATTGGCATCACAAATGTGTTAGTATCTCTGCATTGGCATAGAAAACGCACTAGAACCACTGCATTGGTGTAAAAAATGCACTAGTGCCTCTATATTGGCATGGAAAAATGCACTAGTGTCTCTACATTGGCATAAAAAAGACCTAGTACTTCTGCATTGGCTAAAAAACATGCTAGTGCCTCTTCATTGGCACAGAAAAATGTGCCAGTGCCTCTGTATTGCCTTAAATAACACACTAATGCCACTGGATTGGCATAATAAACGTGCTTAGTCCTCTGCATAATAAACACACTAGTGCTTCAGTATTAGCGCAGAAAAACACGCAAGTGCCTCAGCATTGGCATAAAAAATGCACCTTTGCTTCTGCATTGGTGTAAAAAATGCGCCAGTGCCTCTGCATTGGCATAAAAAATGTGCTAGTATCTCGGCATTGGCATGAAAAACGCGCTAGTAGCACACAGTGGTGTAAAAGATGCGCTAGTGCCTCTGCATTGATGTAAAAGTGTGCTAGAGCCACTACATTGGCATAACAAATGCTCTAGTGCCTCTGCATTGGCATAGAAAAAAGCGCTACTGCCTCTGCATTGGTGTAAAAAACACGCTAGTACCACTGAATTGGTGGAAAAAACATGCTAGTGCCTCTGCATTAGCGTATAAAATGCACTAGTGCCACTGCATTGGCATAAAAAAAGTGCTAGTGCCACGCATTGGTTAAAAAGTGCACTCGGTTCTCTGCCTTTGAATAAAAATCACGCTAGTGTTCCTGCATTAGTGTAAAGAAGGCACAAGTAGCACTGTATTGGCATAGAAAAAAGCACTAGTGCTTCTATTGGCACAAAAAACGAACCAATGCCTCTGCATTGGCATTAAAAAACATGTTAGTGCCACTACATTGGTATAAAAAAAAAAAAACACTAGTGACACTGCATTGGTGTAAAAAAAATGTGCTAGAACCACTGAATTGGCGTAAGAAAGGTGCTAGTGCCACTGCATTGGAGTACAAAACATGCTACTGCCTCTGCCTTGGCGTAAAACACAAGCTGGTGCCTGTGCATTGGCATCGAAAATGCGTTAGTGCCTCGGCATTGGCATAAAAAACGCACTACAACCTCTGCATTGGTGTAAAAAATGGGCTAGTGCCTCTGCATTGGCATAAAAAAGGTGCTAGTGCCTCTGCATTGGCATGGAAAAATGTGCTAGTGTCTCTACATTGGCACAAAAAATACCTAGTACCTCTGCATTGGTATGGAAAAACGCCCTAGTGCCTCTGCATTGGTGAAAAAAAACACACTACTGCCCCTGCTTTAACTCAGAAAAACGCGCTAGTGCCTCTGCATTGGGGCGGAAACACGTGGTAGTACCTCTACATTGGCATAAAAAATACACTAGTGCCTGTTTGGAACAGAAAAATGCGCCAGTGCCTCTGCATCAGCGTAAAAAAAAGCTAGTACCTCTGCATTGGTGTAAAAAATGCACCAGTGCCAAGGCATTGGCATAAAAAATGTGCTAGGGCCTCTGCATAAAAAATGCACTAGTGCCTCTGTATAAGTGCCGAAAACGGGCCAGTGCCTCCACATTGGAGTAAAAAACGCACCAGTGCCACTGCCAAAAGCATTAGTGACTCTGCATTGGTGTAAGAAACACGCTACTGCCCTGGCTTTAATGCAGGGAAAGACGCTAGAGCCTCTCCATTGGCGTGGAAAAACTTGTCAGTGCCTTTGCATTGGTGTAAAAAACGTGTTAGTGCCTCTGCATTGCTGTAAAAAAATTCTCTAGTGCCTCTGCATTGGCATAAAAACCATGCTAGTAACTGCATTGGCATAAAAAACGCTCTAGTGCCTCTGCATTGGTGCAGAAAAACATGCTAGTGCCTATGCATTGGCATAAAAAAACGTGCTAGTGCCTCTGTATTGGTGTGGAAAACTCTGCTAGTAACTCTGCATTGGCATGGAAGAACCTGCTAGCCCCTCTGCATTGGCGTAAAAACCTCGCTAGTAACTCTGCATTGGTGTAAAAAACACGCTAGTGCCTCTGCATTGGTGTAAAAAAACGCATTAGTACCTCTGCATTGGCGTGGGAAAATGCACTAGTGCCTCTGCATTGGTGTAAAAACTATGCTAGTAACTGCATTGGCGTAAAAAACACACTAGTGCCTCTGCATTGGTGCAGAAAAACACCCTAGTGCCTATGCATCGGCGTAAAAAATGTGCTAGTGCCTCTGTATTGGTGTGGGAAAATGTGCTAGTGCCTCTGCATTGGCGTTAAAAAAAGTGCCAGTACCTCTGCATTGGTGCAGAAAAAAGAGCTAGTGTCTTTCCATTGGCGTTAAAGACACACTAGTGCCTCTGCATTTGGGAGGTCTTAGTACAGGTGCAGGTCATAGTACCGTGAGGGTCATGGTAGCGCACGCGGGTGTTAGTACTGCTCATGGGTCACTGTACCACGTGAGGGTGTTAGTATCATTCGCAGGTCATAGTGCGGTGTGCTGGTCATAGTGCTGCATGCAGGTGTTAGTTCTGCTGAGGGTCTAAGTTCCGTGTGCAGTTTTAGTTATACTGTTATACTGCCGCTCGCATGTCATAGTACTGCACACAGGTCATACTACCATGTGCGGGACATAGTACCACAACAGGTCATAGTAGCGCACACTGATGTTAGTACCACTCGCAGGTCTTAGTTCTGCTAGTGGGACTTAGTACCACACGGGGGTGTTAGTGCCGCTCACGGGTCATGGTAACGCACGCGGGTGTTAGTACACCATGTGGGTCAAAGTACCGGGTGCAGGTGTTAGTACTGCTGGCGGGTCCTAGTACTGCATGCGGGTCTTAGTACCACATGCAGCTCAAAGTACCACACACGGTTGTTAGTATCATTCACAGGTCATAGTACTGCATGAGGCTCATAGTACGGTGCATGGGTCATACTACCATGTGCGGGTCATAGTAGCGCACACTGGTTTTAGCATAGCTCGCAGATCATAGTACCTCTCGTAGGTCTTAGTACTGCACATAGGTGTTAGTACTGCACGCAGGTCTTAGGACCACGTGGAGCTCATTGTACAAAAACACACTAGTGCCTCTGCATTGGCATAAAAAATGTGCTAGGGCCTCTGCCTAAAAAATGTGTGAGTGCCTCTATATTATTGCTGAAAAATGTGCCAGTGCCTCTGCATTGGTGCAGGAAAATGCACTAGTGCCTTTGCTTTGTCATGGAAAAATGCACTCGTGCCTCTAAGTTGGCATAAGAAACGTGCTAGTGCCACTGCATTGGCGTAAAAAACAGGCTAGTTCCTCTGCATTAAAAACACGCCAGTTCCTCTGTATCAGCACCGAAAACCATACCAGTGCCTCTGTATTATGTAAAAAACATGCCAGTGCTTCTGCATTGGTATAAAAAACGCACTAGTGCCACTGGATTGGTGTAAAAAATGCGCTAGTGCCTCTGTATTAGCACTGAAAAATGGGCCAGTGCCTCTGCATTGACATAAAAAACACGCTAGTGCCTCTGTATTAGCGAAGAAAAATGCACTAGTACCTCTGCATTGGCATAAAAAATGCTCTAGTGCCACTGCATTGGCATAAAGATGAGCTATTACCTCTGCATTGATGTAGAAATTCACTTTTACCTCTGCATTGGCACACAAAAACTTGCTAGGGCCTCTGCATTGGTGTAAAAAAATGCACTAGTACCTCTGCATTGGCACAGAAAACATGGTACTGCCCCTGCTTTGGTGTGGAAAAAAAATGCGCTAGTGCCTTTGCTTTGGTGCAGAAAAACGCACTCGTGCCTCTGAATTGGTGTAAAAAATGCACCAGTGCCTCTGCATAGGCGTAAGAAATGCACCAGTGCCTCTGCAGTGGCGTAAAATACACCCTAGTGCCTCTGCATTGGAGTGGGAAAATGTGCTGGTGCCTCTGCATTGGTGTAAAAAATGTGCTACTTCCTCTGTATCGGTGTAAAAAACATACTAGTACCACTGCATCGGCATAAGAAACGCTCCAGTGCCTCTGAATAGGCGTTAAAAATGCATTAGTGCCTCTGCATTGCCATAAAAAATGTACTATTGCCTCTGCATTGGCGTGGGAAAATGCGCTAGTTCCTCTGCATTGGCATGGGAAAACGTGCTAGAGCCTCTGTATCCGTGTAACAAACACGCTACTGCCTCTGCATTGGTGTAAGAAATGCACTAGTGCCTCTGTATTGGTGTAAGAAAAGCTCTAATGCCTGTGCATCAGCATAAAATACCCACTAGTGCCTCTGCATCAGAGTAAGAAGCATGCTAGGGCCTCTGCATCGGCGTCAGAAATGCGCTAGTGCCTCTGTATCGGTGTGGAAAAACGCCTTAGTGCCTTTGCATCAGCATAAAAAATGTGCTAGTGCCTGTGCATTGGCATAAAATACATGCTAGTGTCTTCATTGGTGTAATAAATGCACTAATGCCTCTGCATCGGCATAAGAAACATGCTAGTGCCTCTGCATTGGTGTAAAAAACGTATTAAATCCTCTGCATTGGCACGGAAAAATGCACTAGTGCCTCTGCATCAGAGTATAAAATATGCTAGTGCCTCTGCATCGGCATAAGAAACACACCAGTGCCTTTGCATCAGCGTAAAAAATGCACTAGTGCCTCTGCATTGCCTTAAAAAATGCGGTAGTGCCTTTGCATTGGTGTAAAACACACGCTAGTGCCTCTGCATTGGTGTAAGAAATGCGCTAGTGCATCTGTATCTGCATCAAAAATGCACTAGTGCCTCTGCATTGGCGTGGAAAATCACACTAGTGTCTCTGCATTGGCGTAAAAAACACACTAGTGCCTCTCCATGGGTGTAAAAAAGCACTAGTGCCTCTGAATTGGCGTAAAAAAAATGCACTAGTGCCTCTGTATTAACTGCGAAAAATGTGCTGGTGCCCATTCATTGGCATAAAAACCTCACCAGTGCCTCTGCTTTGGCATAAAAAACTGCTAATGCCTCTATATTAGCAGCAAAAAACGTGCCAGTGCCTATGCTTTGAGGTAAAATCGCGCTTTAGTGCCTCTGCATTTGCATGGAAAAATGCACTAGTGCCTCTCCTTTGGTGTTAAAAACGCGCTAGTGCCTCTGCATCGGTGTTAAAAAACGTGCTAGTGCCTCTGTATTAGCGCCAAAAAATGTGCCAGTGCCCCTGCATTGGTGTAAAAAACTCGCCAGTGCCTCTGCACTGGCATAAAAAACACTATAGTGCCTCTGCATTAGCAAGGAAGAACAAGCTGGTGCCCCTGCATTGGCACAAAAAAAACACACCAGTGCCTCTGCATTGGCATAAAATATGCGCCAGTGCCTCTACATTGGATTAAAAAACATGCTACTGCCTCTGCATTGGCATGGAAGAACGCACTAGTGCCCCTACATTGGCATAAAAAACGCGCTAGTGCCTCTGCCTTGGTGTAAAAAATGTGCTAGTGCTTCTGCCTTGGCATAAAATATGCACTAATGGTTTGGCACTGGCATGCAAAAAGCGCTAGTGGCTCTGCATTGGCATAAAAATGTGCTAGCGCAACTTCATTGGTGTAAAAACGCCCTAGTGACATGGCATTGGCATAGAATAAAGCACTAGTGCCACTGCATTGGCATAAAAAACACGCTATTGGCACTGCGTTGGTGTAAAAAACATGCTATTGCCACTGCATTGACTTAAAAATCATGCTAGTGCCACTGCGTTGGCATAACCAATGCAATAGTGTCATTGCATTGGCATTAAAATATCGCTAGTGCCAATGCATTGGCATAAGAAGTGCTATTGCCACTGCATTGGTGTAAAAAACTCACTAGTACCATTGCATTGGAATAAAAATTATGCTAGTGCCTCTGCATTGGCGTAAAAAACATGCTACAGCCTCTGCATTGGTGTAAAAAACGTGCTACTGCCTCTGCATTGGCATAAGAATGTGCTAGTGCCTCTGCATTGGCATAAAAATGCACTAGTGGCACTGCATTGGCATAGAAAAAGAGCTAGTGCCTCGGCACTGGTGGAAAAAATGTGCTAGTGCCGCTGCATTGGTGAAAAAAGAGGTAGAGCCTCTGCATTGGCATAAAAAACATGCTAGGGGTGCTGCATAGTTGTAAAAAACAGGCTAGTGCCTCGACATTGGCCTAAAAAACATGCTAGTGGCACTGCATTGGTGTCAAAATGCACTAGTGCCTCCGCATTGGCGTAAAAAAATGTGCTAGTGTTACTACATTGACAAAAAATGTGCTAGTACCATGGCATTGGCGTACAAAATATCTCTAGTGCCTCTGCATTAGCGGAAAATACGCGCTAGTGCCACTGCATTGCCATATAAAAAGCACTAGTGCCTCTGTATTGACCTAAAAAACACGCTAGTGTTCCTGAATTGGTGTAAAAAATGCACTAGTGGTACTGTATTGGAGTAAAAATTGCACAAGTGGCACTGTATTGGTGTAAAAAACACGCTAGTACCTCTGCATTGGAGTCAAAAACGCGTTAGTGTCTCTCTACTGGCATGAAAAACACGCTAGTGATCCTGCATTGGCCTAAAATAGGCACTAGTATCACTACATTGATGTACGATAAAGCACTAGTGCCTCTGCATTGGCATAGAAAAAAGCACTACTGCCTCTGAATTGGCATAAAAAACGTGCTAGTCCCTCTGCAGTGGCATAAAAAGGGTGCTAGTGCATCTGCATTGGTGCAAAGAAAAAGCTGATGCCACTGCACCAGTGTAAAAAAATGTACTGGTGGCACTGCATTGGCATAGAAAAAAGTGCTAGTGCCTCTGCATTGGTGTACAAAATGCGCCAGTGCCTCTGCATTGGCAAAGAAATGTGTTAGTGCCTCTACATGGTGTAAACAACACACTAGTTAGTGGTACTGCATTGACTAAAAATGCACTAGTGCCTCAGCATTGGTGTAAAAATTGCACCAGTGCCACTGCATTGGGCATAAAAACACGCTAGTGGCAATGCTTTGGCGTAAAATACATGCTATTGGTACTACGTTGGTGTAAAGAATGCACTGGGATGGTGCATTGGCATAATAAACACACTAGTGCCTCTGCATTGGCGTAAAAAAAGGTCTAGTGCTTCTGCATTGGCATAAAATACATGCTAGTGCTTCTGCACTGGTGTAAAATACGCGCTAGTGGTACAGCATTGGCGTATAAAAAAGCGCTAGTGGCTCTGCATTGGCATAAAAAATGCACTAGTGGTACTTCATGGGTGTGAAAACATGCTAGTAACTGCACTGGTGTAGAATAAAGCACAAGTGACACTGCATTGGCATACAAAACGCGCTAGTGGCACTGCATTGGCATAAAGAACACACTGAGGTATTGCATTGGTGTAAAAAATGCGCTAGTGTCACTGCATTGTTCTACAAAAAAGTACTAGACCTCTGCATTGGCATAGAAAAAAGCTCTCGTGCCTCTGCATTGGCTTTAAAAAATGCGCTAATGGCCTCTGCATTGGAAAAAAAGAAAAGTTAATGTCAGTGCATTGGAGTAAAAAACAGCCTAGTGTCTCTGCATTGGCGTAAAAAATGCACTAGTGGCACTGCATTGGCATAATGAACACGCTAGTGCCTATTCATTGGAGGAAAACATGCACTACTGCCTCTGCATTGGTGTACAAAATGCGCTAGTGCTTCTGTGTTGGCGTAAATACGTGCTAGTGGTATGGCATGGCTCTGCATTAGCATAAAAAGCACACTAGTGGTACTTCATTGGTGTAAAAACATGCTAGTGACACTGCATTGGCATAGAATAAAGCACTAGTGCCACTGCCTTGGTGTAAAAAATGCACTAGTGGCACTGTATTGGCATGAAGAATGTGCTGGGGTAATGCATTGGTGTAAGAACGTACTAGTGCCACTGCATTGGCATAAAAAATGTGCTAGTGCCTCTGCATTGGTGTAAAAAACATGCTAATGCCTCTGCATTGGCGTTAAAAAAACACACATGTGCCCCTGTATTAGCTCGGAAAAATGTGCTAGTGCCTCTGCATTGGTGTAAAAAGTGCACTAGTGCCTCACCATTGGCATAAAAACATGCTAGTGCCTCTGCATTGGCATAAATAACACACTAGTGCCTCTGCATGGTGTAAGCATTAATGTGGAAACAACATTAGTGTGGAAAAACGTGCTAGTTAAACTGCATTGGCCTGGAATAACGCACAAGTGCCACTGCATTGGTGCAGAAAAATGCCCTAGTGCCACTGCATTGGTGTAAAAAAATGCACTAGGGCCACTGCATTGTCATAAAAATCATGCTAGCACCTCGGCATTGGTGTAAATCAAGCACTAGTGCCATGACGACATTGGCGAATAAAACGTGCTAGTGGCACAGCATTGGCATAAAAAAGCACTACTGCCTCTTCAATGGCATAAAAACGTACTAGTGCCATTACATTGTCATAAAAACACGCTAGTGGCACTGCATTGGCGTAGAAAGAAGCCCTAGTGCCTTGGCATTGGTATATAAAAAGTGCTAGTGCCACTACATTGGTGAAAAAAAGTGCTAGTGCCACTGCATTGACATAAAAATGCGCTAGTGTCACGGCATTGGTGTAATAAACCCAATAGTGGCACCGCATTGGTGTAAATATTACACTAGTGCCTCTACATTGGCATAAAAAACGCACTACCGCATCTGCATTGGTGTAAGAACGCGCTACTGCCAATGCATTGGTGTAAAAAATGTGCTAGTGCCTACTGCACAAAATAATCTTACTCTTTTAAAATATACATACTGTTCCTCTCCACCAAACTCATGATCATCCTCCCATAGTGGTCATCCTCCCACATGGTGTAAAAATCATGCTAGCACCTTGGCATTGGTATAAAAAGTGGGCTAGTGCAACTGCATTGGTGCACAAAACATGCTAGTGGCACTGCATTGGCGTAAAAAATGTGCTAGTGGCACTGCATTGGTGTAAAAAATGCACTAGTGGCACTGTTTTGGTGTAAATACACACTAGTGGCATTGCATTGGCGTAAAAAACATGCTAGTGTCTCTGCATTGGCGCAAAAAAGCACTAGTGCCACTGCAAAAACAAATATAAAAATAAAAATAATCTTGCTCTTTTAAAATATACATACTGTTCCTCTCCACCAAACTCATGATCATCCTCCCATAGTGGTCATCCTCCCACACTTGCTGACCACTCTGGCACCTGGCTTGCATTTTTTCCTACCCACAACCTCTGACAATAATTGAAGTCAACATTTTGGTTTTCACAAAGTTCTAATCTCAAAGGACCTTTTCCTCTTACTTCTTTCAGGTGTCCCTTCACGTGACCACACTGTGGACCTTGTCATTTCTTGAGACTATGTCAATACCAAAGTCATTTACTCAGACACTCTCAACTGAAATAACCTATTTTTTTCCAGCTTACTTATCCACTCCTCCCCATGAAATGAGGTTTTATCTACTATAGACCTCAGGCCATCTACTTCCCCACTTTACCTCCGTCTGTGATCATTTTCTTCCTTCACCTGCTACCTTATCCAGCTTGGATTTCACAATCATTGTCCCAGGAGTACAGTTGCCATATTCCTTCTTGAACTTCCCAAATCAAATATTTGCATCCCCTATGTTTGCACCTATGAACCCAAGTGCTGCTGAAGAAAGTCACACCATAGGGATGACTGATTACATGATGAGTTTCTAAATGCGCACTTTGATGGGCCCTTGATGCTGCCTGGAAAACCTGCTAGATTCCTCCAATCAACTTGATCTGCCATACTCCCAGTGCTACATAGAAACTCTACTTTCTTCAAAAGATGGGAATCATCTGTCTTCTCCCATCCCAATCCCTTTCACTCTAAGCAGATGATGAATCCTTCACTTTGCAGAAAAACAGAAGACATCAGACAAGACAGACTCACCTTCCTATAACCCAATTGCAGCTCATCCCTCCAGCTGCTGTCCTTGTGTTTACAGTAGGACTGTAATCCTTCTCACCACTGGGGCCAGTAGCTCCCCTGGGCATTGGCTGTACCACTTCTCAGATTTTCTGCCTTGGTGTAAATACACGTTAGTGGCATTGCATTGGCATAAAAAACGTGCTAGTGTCTACATTGGCGCAAAAAAGTGCTATATAATTGTATTGGATCCCAATACAATTATATAATGATTTCGTGTGAATATATGTAATAATCTCTCCTCTGCCATTTAGCCTCTCTAATCTCAATCAGACACTCCCCACTGGCTTAAAATTAACCATTTCCTACTTCTACAAAATCTTTCCATTGCTTTTCGTTTTTCTGCCACTTTTTTTACACCTCAATGTGACCCTTGCTCTACCTTAGCCACTACTATCTCTCCATTTGGCCTTTCATAAACATCTCTAAGAGTTATTTATAAGGTC
Source organism: Galagoides demidoff (assembly GCA_963574575.1). Lineage (NCBI taxonomy): Eukaryota > Metazoa > Chordata > Mammalia > Primates > Galagidae > Galagoides > Galagoides demidoff. The sequence continues at coordinate 3,616 of CAUYQV010087918.1, read as the reverse complement.
CAGATAGAGCAATAGATTCACATTCTGATCTAACTCCTCGGCTGACAGTAATGATAGACGAAATGTAAAAAGAGAAAAGCAGGGTGGGCATGGTGATTCATCCCTGTAATCCTAGCACTCTGAGAGGTCAAGGTGGGTAGATTGCTTGAGCTCAGGAGTTTGAGATTGACTTAAGCAAGAGTGAGACCCCATCTCCACTAAAAATAGAAAATTGAGATGAGCATTGTGGCAGGCATCTGTAGTGCCAGCTACTCAGGAGGCTAAAGCAAGAGGACCTTTGAGCCCAAGAGTTCAAGGTTGCTATGATATGATACCAAGGCACTCTACCCAGGGCAACAGAGTGAGACTTTGCCTCAAAAAAAAAAAAAAAGAGAGAGAGAGAGAGAGAGAGAAAGAGAAAAAAAACCAAAATGAAACAGTCTATTTCAAATAACATAAAGAACAAATCACAAAAGAAGACATAAGTCTGAGTACATTACGTTTAAAAACATCTGTTCAAAGAATGACACAAAAACAACTAAGGGATAATGCATAGACTGGAAAAACACACTTGTAAGGCACATTCCTGACCAAAGATTAGGGTTCAGTATACATAAAGAATTCCCACACGTCAGTAAGAAAAAATAACAAAAGTTTCTGGAGAATAGGCAAAATGATAAAAAGCAATTCACAAGAAGAAGCCAAGTTGTCAACAAGTAATATTAAGATGTTCACCTCATGGATAATCAGGGAACAAATTAAAACCACAATGAGATATCATTTCACATACATCTGAAGGGTAAATTCTAAAAGTTTGACAATACTAAATGTTAGGGGTGAGTATGTGAAAAACAGAAAGACATATGCTGCTGGTGATACTCTGGAGAGCTACGATGCTATTTGGTATTCCCATTTCCAGAAATACTCGAATACATGCATGCACGGAGGCATGCTTGCATGGAGGAATGTTTAGTGCAATTCTGTTTTTAATAATAAAAATCTGGATTCAATTTAAACATCCATTAATAGAAGTTTCTATAAGAAGTTGCATAAGTATATATATCAATACATTTCTAAAGCATAATATTGAGTTTTAAAAAGTAACTTTCAGACAGAGACATAATGTATCATACCATGTATATTTAGATTATAGACTCAGAAAGCAACATTGCATGTTATTCATATATACACCTAAATGTACTCATAGGCTTAAATATACACAGAAATGAAAGACACCAAATTAATGGTAATGGTTATCTCTGAAAGGTAAAAAGTAGGACTGAGAAGGAAAGTACAGGGAGATTCAACTATCTCTTTGACTTTCTTTAATCTAAAGCAAATATGACAAAAGATTAAGATTTTATAAAACTGGGTGGCAGCTCCATCAGTGTTGATTATACACTATTTTCTAAACTTTTCTTTTGTAAATTTTATATTTAAAAATTATAAAAGTTATTTGTGCTTTTTTCTCCATTTCCTTGCCTGGCTCCCACCCACACTGTGCTCCAAACACAACCATTATTCCACCAAAACTATTCCAATGACTTCTTAACGTACATTCCAATGCACATTTTCCAGCCTTATTGGACCTACCAGAAATGGTCTCTTGATTTCGATGGCACGTGTTCTCGTTTTGCCTTTACCTGCCTGGTCATTCCTTCTTTCCCTCAATAGCTTGCCCATCCTCCTCTACCCCTGCTGCTCTTAGCTTTCAGAGAGGTGCTCCCAGCATCACAGTATGAGGCAGGAACTCTGCAGACACACTCCCCAGGGAAAATGGTAAAAAAAAAAAATTTTTTTTTAAACAACCATTTAAAGTCTCTGGATATGGTCCTGGGAGAATACAGCAAATTCAGAACCAAATGGAGAAAATCTATGAAAACATGGTAAGAATAGTGAGTCTGTGGCATGTGTATGGAAACCCACTCCTATTCTTCCCTGTCCCAACTCAGTGATAGAAATTCTACTCCAGACTGGTGCAGCCAAGAAAATGAAATTCCCTACTGAGAAGCTAGTTGGAGGCTTTCTTCCCAGGAGAAGGAGGATGTCAGCATTTCTCACTCTGCCTCCAGCAAACTGTCACCAAGGCTAAGTCCCAGGTGAGTGTGGGCAAAATGTGTAGGCTCCTTTCTTCTGCCTACCCCCAACTCATAAAACACACTTCTCCCTGAGAAAGCTCCACCTTGAGCATGGCATCACTGAGAATATCAGGGTCTTCATTACCCTAGAGCTGGTTCACAAGCCACCGGTTCCATGCTAGGAGAGGCAAGCCAAGAAGATCTGGGTTACCGCCTGCTACCTCCACCAAGCACTCAGTTCTGAAAGTGGGGACGCCACTCGGGGAGAAGTGTGTTGTCGTCCCCATACCCAGTTACAGATACCTGGCTCAGAAGTTTTGCCTAAAGGGAAAAGGAGGCCAAAAACAGAGAAGTCCCAATCTCTTCCCAAAGAAACTGATTTTGAGAGAAGTTCAATCCTAAGGGCACTCTCAAAAATTGCCCAAGATATTGTGAAAGCCAATTGAGAGGAGTGGGGCAGTTTAATTGAAAATATACACTACAGCTTCTTTTCCGACAAAAACACCAAAGGGCGGATGATGCCGGTGCAGCAGGACGGCCTGGAGGCACCAGGGGTCCTGGAATGGGAGGCCGTGGTGGTTTCCATGGAGGCCTTGGCAGTGGCATTTGAGGCAAGTGTTGCAGCTGTGGTCAGGGTCGGGGCTGAGGCCACGGAGCTCGCGGAGGCAAGGCCAAGGACAAAGAGTGGATGCCCATCACCAAGCTGCACCAACTAGTCAAGGAGATGAAGATCAAATACCTGGAGGAGATCTATCTTTTCTCCCTGCCCATTAAGGAATCTGAGATCATTGATTTTTTTCTTGGGGGCATCTCTCAAGGATGAGGTTTTGAAGATTATGCCAGTGTAAAACAGACCCGCGCTGGCCAGCAGACCAGATTCAAGGCATTTGTTGCCATTGGGGACTACAGTGGCCATGTCAGCCTGGGTGTTAACTATTCCAAGGAAGTAGCCACTGCCATCCGAGAGGCCATCATCCTGGCCAAGCTCTCTATTGCCCCAGTGCGGAGAGGCTACTGGAGGAATAAGATCGGCAAGCCTCACACTGTTCCTTGCAAGGTGACAGGCCTCTGTGGCTCTGTGCTGGTACGTCTCATCCCTGCTCCTAGAGGAACTGGCATTGTCTCAGCGCCTGTGCCTAAGAAGCTGCTAATGATGGCTGGGACCGAAGACTGCTACTCTTCAGTCACGGGCTGCACTGCCAGCCTGGGCAACTTTGCCAAGGCCACTTTTGATGACATTTCCAAGACCTATAGCTATCTGTTGTAACCCAGCCCTCTTTCCCCTGCCCACTCCTGTTCCCCAGCCCTCACCTGCCCCTCCCCTCCAGCCTATTTCCCTCCTCCTCCCTTCTCCCCACCAGAGTCAACTCAAGAACAAGGCAAGTTCCTCCCCCCATCGTGGTGGCTGAGAACAGTGCTTCCCAGCCACATTCCCAGGGTTGCCAAGAACAAGCTTCAGGTACAAGGAAGAAAAGTCCCAAGTTTCACAAAACCCCCAAGTTCTCAGTAGATGAACAATGGTGGAAAACTCACTGAGACTTGATTAATTACTGTTGTAT
>CAUYQV010087910.1:0-15929 GCA_963574575.1 Galagoides demidoff | reverse complement strand
TTTTTTTTAAGATCCCACTTTTAAAAATTATTTTATTTCAGATCAAAATATATAAACAATAAATAATGCTAGTGTAATTCGTAATTTTCAGCTCAATTGCTAAAATGTCATTTCAAAGTCTGGTAAATTTAAGATGTAGACTTTTTGAAAATAAGATTCTCTTTGATGAAAGACAAAGAGGATTGGATTTATCTTCCTAATTTAGTTTGTATGTAATAGAGTTAGAGGCACAATGTTAAACCCAGTGAAAAGCATTTGTTGTCGAATTCCATACATCATTTTTTTTTTTGTAATTTAAAGAAGATATAGATAACTTATTTTTCCCTTTATTACTTTCTGCTTTTGTGGATTAGCAAGTAACCGTCATTTCCCACAGCAGCATTGGTGAGGGGCTCCAGCTCTTTTCTTTCCAAAATATTAAATAATTCATGATGTTCCCCGCTTCATACTTTCGTCAAACCTGTTCTAGATATTTTAGTGGAGCTTATATCTCAGTGGGAAAAAACAAATATGCAAATAAACTAGGACATACGGTCATGAAGATTTAATTATTGTGTAGGAAAAAAATGAAGCAAGCAAAGAACTAGAGACTGCAGAGGGGAGCCACAACAGTTGTGATTAGAATAAGTCTCTTGAATAGATGAGATTTGAGAAGGTTGAATCAAGAAATGAGAGGGTGGAAGGGAGTTTTCTAGTTACCAACAGGCAGTAAGAAAGCTAGTGAAAAGGTTCTGAGCCTTGTGTCCTTAGTGACAGAAAATGTCTGCAGCACTCAGTCATCTTGTGTTTATTGTGTTCTTATCATTTTCTTTTCTTTTCCCCTGGAATGTGCCTGTCCCCAATCCTGCCAATAAATTCAGCTTTTTAACCATTATCTATATGAAGATATATAGATGCCAAGTACCTTCATATATTTTAAAATAAAGGTGTACAGGTACATGTATGTTATATACACACACATGTGCATATGTGTGTGTATATATATTTACTTGCCTAACAGATAATCTAATTACTTTTAAAAAGTTAATATCTTATTTATTCTTTGTGATTTAAAATTCTTCTCCAGTGTATCTAGCTGTAACATTTTTCCTTATAATCATTTCAATTTTACTCAGTGGACTGTTCCGAAGATGAATTTTTCTTTTTTTTTTTCCAGACATAAAAATAATACGACCTTTAATTATAAACAATGTCTAACAGTGATAAACTAGAAACAAAAATCACTGGAGATGACTAAGTTTGACTTATGTGAAAAAAAAAAACAACAAAACTTTAGTGATACCAATGGCGATGATACTCTATATCCTAGGGATGTATTTTTCTTAAGCTCTTTTATTTCACTATATTTGATTCCCTCCCTTGGTATATCAATTAGACAGAACTGAAAATTATGGAGACTTCATTCACTTCTAATCTTCTAGGTTATAACTGTCAAATTACCTTGATTTTCTCAAACTATCTTTTCTAACTCATTACCTTTGTATCCTCAGGTTTTTTGCAAATTTAAAGCATGTGCAAAAATAGACACTGGTATAATCAAGTTTCATGTATCCTTCACCCGAACTTCATTTAATTTTATAGACAATTGTATTTAGTCTCTATTTCCTCCCACCTACTCCTGCATGCATTATTATCAATTATTTCCTAGATCTTATACCATTTCATGTACAACTATGTTAATGTACATCTAAAGAATAACAGTTCTTTTCTTTAAGATGTGACCACCATACCACTATCAGACGAAAATAACCATAATTCAATAATATCACCAAGTATTTAACAGACCTTCACATTTTCACATCCAATTTATATGTCTAGTTTTGCTTGTTGGGTGAATTGGCACTCAGATTATATCCACATCATATTAAGTTTTGATACTCATTTCAAATTCTAAAGACCACTGTTTTATAAACATCTTGGACATTAATTATTTACTACTCTTTATTTCCCCCCTCATTTCCATAAATGTTTATTTTTCTTTCATGTGGTTTATTTGTTTTTTTCTTCTCTCTGTTGATTTTTCTTACATGTTTGGTAACGTTTAGTTGTCTTCTCATATTTGCACTGAGAATCTGTTTGTCTCCCTGTCAATCAGGTGCAGATATGATTCTCGGGATCCATGGTTTTATAGTGTGCAGGTAACCTGTCTTCGGAATATCAGGTCTTCATTTTCCTCCTACACCTTATTCATATGCTGAAATACTGGCTCTGCCTCTCCTGTTCTAAAACTTCACCACCACCATCAGAAGACATGGGGGCAATTGGTGAGGAAGTAAGAAAAACCAAAAGAGAAGCAGCCAAATTACCTTGTGCGACTAACACAGGTTCCAAATTCATCATGTTGACAATTATTCAGAAAGCCTCCTTGGTTTCTTTTTATCTTTTGAATCAGTGGTTGAAGCATACCTAGAAATGTTCCTCTCTGCACATCTAAATATCCCTATAGGTGTTTTTTAATTTGTTTTTTGTTTTTATTTTAAGAAAATTTATCACAGACAATTTTGGTGATAGGTAAATGTTGTCTACATAGTTTGCTTCTGTACATTTTATTTTATTTATTTATTTTTATATTTATTTATTTGAGACAGAGTCTCACTTTATCACCCTTGGTAGAGTGCTATAGCATCAGAGCTCACAGCAACCTCAAACTCCTGGGTTCAAATAATCCCTGTGCCTCAGCTTCCTAAGAAGCTGGAACTATAGTGCCCGCCACAACCCCAGGTTAGTTTTTCTATTTTTAGTAGAGACAGGGTCTTACTCTTGCTCAGGCTAGTCTCAGACACTTGAGCTCAAGCAATCCACCCACCTTGGCCTCCGAGAGGGCTAAGATTATAAGTATGAGCCACTGCACCAGCGTTGCTTTTACAAATTTTAAGTTAAATTTATAGTTGTGCCCTTCAACCAGAAAGTGTGCAACGTACATGTGCAATATTTAAAAAGATAGTAGATGGCGTCTTTTGTTATTCTCCTGCAGGTACTAACATCCAGTTTTCTCTGAAGATTATAAGTTCATCATCTTTCTATCTTTTAGAATTTCCCAAAGTTTATTTCCTGTTCATGATACTTTGCACAGTAATAGATGTGCATACATAAGTACAAAGACACACATGTTTCAAAAATAAATGTATGCATTGATGATATTCCTTTACTCTTTTACCTGGTACAAAAAAATATATACATTCTTCTTTGAAGTCAAGAAATTCACGGTAGGAAAAAAGATGGTCAGAGTGCTCAATCTGAACTATAGATTCTATCCATAGCCCATTGATTTCTTTTTTCTTTTGAGATGGAGACTCAAGCTATCCCCCTGGGTAGAGTGCCATGGCATCACAGCTCATAGCAACCTCCAACTCCTGGGCTCAAGCGAGTCTCCTACCACCACCTCCCAAGTAGCTGGGACCACAGGTGCCCACCACAATGCCCGGTCATTTTTTGGTTGCAGCCATCATTGTTGTTTGGCGGGCCCAGGCTGGTGATTCAAACCCGCCACCTTAGGTGTACATGGCTGGTGCCTTAGCTGATTGAGCCACAAGCGCTGAGCCAGCCCATTGATTTCTAACCATGCATTAGTTTAAGTTATATTCTCATTCTTCATATATATACATATATATATATAAACTATTATATTTTAGTGTATTATACATACTATTATATACTATATGGTATATAATATATATTAAATTAAGTATATAGTGTATTATATGTACTATTATACACTATATAATATATAATATATACATTAGTTTAAGTTATAATCTCTATATTATATATACATACACATAGACACACACAAAACTATTATACAATTTGTATTTATATGCAGTTTTGGATCTCCAACTTTCTCTTTCTGTCTATTTCTATCTTTCTCTCTCTCTCCATCCTTTCTCTCTCTCTGAGAGAAACAGAGGGATATAAAAAGTTTATGAATGAAAACTCTAAAAAAAAATCCAAATTTTTTATACATGTACATGCTTGTACATGTATAATAATAGCTGAAAAATATATCTCCTTTTTATGTCACTTAATTTTTTCTATTAATGAGATAATGCATCAACCTTTAAAATAGCCATGACTTAATGAGACAAAAATTGTTCAAGGTAGGAGATCTAGATTCTATTAACTTTGTAATTTAAGAGCATTTCTAGCTGTTCTTTAATAATGAGGTCAAAACTAAACTCCTAATATGAACGTTTCCAAGCATGGTAACAGTTAACATTATCCTTTATTCTAGGAAATATCATAGACCAGAGTCTTGAGAATTGTGCACACATATAATTGAAATATATTAACTTAGTGTTCTAGAAATAAACTAATATAGGGATATATGAGTATTATGATCTATGTCCATTATTTCTACAGTCATTCAGTTCATAGAAAGAATGTTTTAAATGCACTTGGAATATTGACATTAGAGACCAGATGTAAAAGAAAGCTTTGATCATACCTGACCCAACATATACTTGCACCAAATATCTAAAGGCTGCCGTATGAAAGATAAATATATTTTTTTGTTGCCTCAAAGACCATAATTAAAATTTTGTGGAGGTACTTAGAGAGTTCAGATTTCAAATAATTAATAAGAAATGCTTACTAAAAAATAGTACTCTCTAAGAATGAAATAGTTTTAAAATACATTATGTAATGAGTTTTGATTTTTAGAATTATCCGAGCAGAGACTAAAGCATCACTTGTTTAATTTATTATAAATAGAATTAATGATTCAAGAGAATATGTGATAGATGGGTGAGCTAGTTGTCACTAATATTCCTTCCTGTTTTAGAGTACTTTAATTTTATTTTATCATATAAGTTATGCAAAGGACAGGTCAGTATTGAAAAATGTTTACACTAATTGCAAAATAACATTTTGTCACATTTTGGTTACATCCCCTTAGATATTGCAAACTTGACTTACCTGACAGTTTTCTCTGTCATTACATAGATCCACTAATGGTGTTATTGCTTGTTCTAATGGTCATTAAGTGAAAATGGGCATTTGGAATAACACAGCTGGAGTCCACTTTACCAAGATTCATTTTAGCAGTTGGATATCAACATGATGTTCATACCCACTGTTCTATCTGAACATTAGTGCTCCATATCTGTCTTTTTCAATGTAATTCATTTTCTTCCTTCACTTAACTCTGCTGAAGGTATCAAATGACTTAACCTGTATTTATATTGAGAAGGACAGGGCAGGTGGTCCTGTTGAGGAGTAAAAACCCCTGATTTAGTGGTAGCATTAAAACATATAGGTCCTTCAAGTCTATATTAACTTGAGTTTAAAAACAAAAAAGCTAGAATCTCAGTAGTGAATTTCAAAAGTTGAGAATTATTAAATCATATATAAATTCATAACTCAAAAAGCTAAGATGTATATAAGTGTTATCAATTGGCATATTATTTTTCATAATACAAAAAAATACACTGCTCTGAGTATTGTCTCTTCAATAAAATATGAGATTATTCCTCCTTTATGACTCAAAGCCCTCAATGTCCATATGTTTCTTCAAGATAGCTGAGGAATGTTGAATTAAAAAAAAAGGCTTTAAAATGCAAGATTTGTCCAATGAAAAACAGTTATTAGGCCCATTCAGATATTTTCTCCTTAATCAGTACATTATGTTTTAGAAAAACAGATGCCATAATTGGTAAGTGTGGTGGAGTTCTATTTATCTTATTTTGTGAACGTCTACTGCTTAGTTTTATCTTTTGCATCATTGTAGAACCTAGCTTATGCCCTTTTTTTCCTGGGTGTTTAATCTTCTGGTGGTCCATTGTGACAGTCAGTGTGTTGAATAGGTCTAATTATTTTCTATAGAGCTGTTCTTGTTGTGGCCAACTTCTTCAAGGTTTGCGTATCAGTCAATGATTTGATTTCTTCATCAATTTTAAAGCTTAGCTTAGGAGAGGGCTGAAAAATGTATTCTTTAGATTAAAGGTGAATGACCTTTGTCTTCTGGCTTGAAAAGTTACATTAGAGAAGTCTGCACTCACCCTGATGGATTTGTCCCTGTAGGTCCAATGGCACTTCTGGAAGCTTGCAGAATCTTCACTTTTGTCTTGACTTTGGACAGATTCATGACAACATGTTTTAGAGAAGCTCTATTTGAGTTGGGACAATCTGGGGTCTGATATCCTTCTCTGAAAGGAGTGTGTCAGAATCTTTGGTGATATTTGAGGAATTTTCATTTATGATATCCTCTAATAGGGCTCCCATTCCTCTGGGACCTTCTTCTTCCCCTTCTTGGATACCTATAACTCATATATTTGAACATTTCATGAAATCTCATAATTCTGTCACTGAGCATTCTGCTTTCTCTCTCTTTTCTCTGTCTTTTTAACTGCCTGAGTTAGCTCATAAGTTTTATCTTCTAACTCTGAGATTCTTTCTTCTGCATAGTCTAATCTGTTATTGATACTTTCTACTGCATCTTTAAGTTCCCTGATTGCTTTAACTCTTTAAACTCTCCTAAATTCTTTCTATATTCTTCATGTCATTCATCTCTTATTTCAACTATTTTTGGATTTCCTTTTGGTTATTTTCTATTTTCTCAGCAATTCCCTTCATTGTTTTTGCCATCCATATTTTAAGAAAATATTTTTTAAAAATATTTTTAATTGCCCTTCTGTAATTTTTAACATTTTTTTTGTATGTAGAATCCTCTGTAGCAGCTACCTCATGATTCCTTGGTGTGCAGTTGGTTGCTCCTCTTTTGTTTTTCACAATGCCAGAGTTTCTCTGATGTTTCTTCCTCATAAGTGTTTTCTTTTAGTCTTTTTCCTTACCCTACTTTTTCTGTTCACTTCCTCTTGCTTTTTAAGTTACTGTGCCTCTGACCTAAGGTATTGAAGTGTCCTTTTGGTCAAGGACTAAAAGGAAGAGAAGAGTGAAGAGCAAGAAGGGATAAAAGATAAAAAGGAGAAAAGAGAAAGGAAAAGTGGGAAGTAAAAGGAAAGATTGACCAAGAAAAGGAGAGAGGAATAGAAAGAGAGAAACAGAAGTAATAGTAGTGTACAGTAGTACACATTGTTTGTGGTGTACACACCCACAAATCCCAACCTCTGGGGGTGCTGGGTTGGATGGGTACTTTAATGCCTGTAGCCTTTTGCCAGCCTGAGCAGACACAGGAATCCACTTCCACCAACTAGAGAAGAAAAACAAAAATACAATAAATCAAACTAAAACAAACAAAGGAAAATCCTTAAGGGATAAAATTGGAGGAAAAAACAAATAATAGAGGCAGAAAAACCAGTGAGGATGAATCCTTCATTCTTAAAGAAGGCACCAATGAAAAATTATATTTACATGGCAAAAATAAAGAAAAAAATAAAGAAAAATCTAGAGAGAAAAAATGTTAAAAAAACTTTTAAAAGAAAAAAAGATATACATATATATGGCTGGGCAACAAGTGATATTCTGGGGTATTAAATGCTAATCACAATATAGCTGTACTAGATGGAGACTAGAAGCCTTTTCTGACTTCTTTGCCTTCAAACCCCACAGGGTTGGGAGCCTGAATCTCTCCTCAGCTTGCTTAATAGACATATCTTGTCCTTTCCAAACCGTGCCAATTGGCTAAGCAGTGGCTTTCCCAGGAGATCATGTGTCACTGGGATCTCTCCTGAAGTGGCTGCCTACTTATAATGAGCGCCAGTTCCAGTCTTGCTCTAGGACCCTGAGGGCAGAAAGCAGCTATCCCATAATGGGATAGCTGCCCGCAGCTAAACAATGAAAGCTCCATTCCACCCTGATGGCTCAGTCTAAGCCTCTGGATGATGTTCAAAGTCACTTGAACCCCACCACACTTATCAATTATGTCAATAAATGTTAATGTCTTGAATTCCCCACTGAAGAGGCATAGGCTGGCTGATTGGATAAAAAAACACAAGCCATCCATTTGCTATATGCAGGAAAATATACCTAGCCTCAAAGGCCAAAGTAAAACTCAGGGTTGAGAGATGGAAGACAAATCTTCAGGCAAATGAAGATCTGAGGAAAAGAGGAGTTGCAATCTTATTTTCAGATACAAGTGGACTTAAAGAAACTAAAGTCAAAAAAGACAAAGACGGACACTTCATATTGGTCAAGGGAAAAATACAACAAGAAGACATTTCAATTCCAAATATTTATCCAATATAAATATTGGTTGGGGCACCCAACTTAAATGCTCCCTGATTCCTGAAACAGACCTTAATTAGTTTGAGCAATATGATATTCCAAAACATGATAATATCCAGGGACTTTAACACTCCTGTTCAGAGCTGGATGGATCCTATGAACAGAAACTAAACAAAGATACAAGGGACTTGAATGTGACCCTAGAGCTGTGCTTGATAGATCCAAAATAGATCATATCCTAGGACACAAATCAAACCTCAACAAAATAAAAAAAAATTGAAATTTTACCTGTATCATCTTAGACCACAGACAATAAAGGTGAAATTCAACTCCAAAAAAAATTGTCATCCCCACACAAAAGCATGAAAATTAAACAACCTTATGCTAAATGACAGTTGCATCAAGGAAGAGATAAAAAAGGAAACCATTAGCTTCCTTGGATTTAACAACAGTGAAGATACTAGCTATCAAAACTCAAACCTGTGGGACACTGCAAAAGCAGTCCTAAGAGACAGATTTTTCACCTTAGATGACTATATCTGAAAAATAGAAAGAGAACACATCAATAACCTAGGAATTGTCTTAAAGAAATGGAAAAGGAAAAGAAATCCAATCCAAAACCTAGCAGAAGAAAATAAATAAACAAAATCAAACCAGAAATAAATGAAATTGAAAATAAAAGAATCATTCAGAAAATTAATGAAACAAACAAGTGGTTCTTTGCAAAGATAAATGAAATAAATAAATCATTGGCTAGATTAATCAGAAATATAAAAGTAAAATGTTTAATAACCTCAATGAGAAATAAAAAGGGGAAAGGAACAACTGATACTACAGAGATATACAATAGTATTTTTGACTGCTACCAAAAACTTTAAGCCTAGAAACTTGACAATGTGGAGGAGAGGGACCAACATCTTGAATCACACCATCTTCCTAGAATTAAACAGGAAGAAATAGATCCCTTGAACAGATCAATATCAAGTACCAAGATTGCAGAAAGAATACAAAAGCTTCCAGCAAAAAAAAGCCCAGGAATGGATGGCTTCACATCAGAATTCTATCACACCTTCAAAGGTGAGCTTATAGCTATACTGCAGAACCTATCCAAAACATTGAAAAGGAAGGAAACTTACCCAACAGGACCTATGAAACAAACATCACATTGATTAAAAGGAGAACTACAGACCAATTTCATTAATGAATATCAATTCAAAAATACTCAACAAAATATTAGCTAATAGAGTGCAGCTACTCATAAAAAAATTATACATCACAATCAAGAAGGCTTCATCTGAGGGATGCCAGGTTGGTTTAACATATGCAAATCTATAAATGTAATACACCATGTCAATAGAAGCAAAAACAAAGACCAATAGATGCAGAAAAAGTATTTGACAAAATTCAGTATTCTTTTCTAAAAAGAACACTTAAGAAAATAAGTATAGGTGGCACACTTCTTAAACTGATTGAAGCCATCTATTATAAAACCACAGATAACCTCTTACTGAATGGTGTAAAACGGAAAGCTTTTCCACTTAGAACTAGTGGATGTCCACTATCACTACTATTATTCAGCATAGCTCTGCAAGTTCTAAGCAACTCAATCTGGCAAGAAAAGGGTATAAAGGACATCCAAATGGGGGCAGAGGAGGTCAAACTCTCCCCCTTCACTAATGATCTGAGCTCCTACTTAGAAAACCCCGGAGACTCAACACAAAATTCCTGGAAATCACCAGGAAATACAGTAATGTCTTAGGGCATAAAATCAATAACCACAATTCAGTAACTTTTGTATATAGCAATGACAGACAAGTTGAAAAGCAAATCAAGGACACAATCCCCTTCACAGTACCTTTAAAGAAAATTAAATACTTAGGAATATACCTAACAAAAGACATGAAAGTTCTTTTCAAAGAACATTGTGAAACACTAAGAAAGGAAATTGAGGAAGACGCTAACAAATGAAAGAACATACCATGCTCTTGGCTAGGAAGAATCAACATTGTCAAAATGTATATTTTACCCAAAGCAATCTACAGATTCAATCCAATCCACATTAAAATACCAACATCATATTTTGAAGAATGGGAAAAAAATAGTACTTCAGTCTTTATGGAACCAGGAAAAAACCTTGTATAGCAAAGGCTATTCTTAGCAATGAAAATGAAGTTGGAGACATCACACCCTACCAGACTTCAGGCCATATTACAAGTCCACAGTGATCAAAACAGCACAGTATTGGCATTAAAATTGAGACATAGACATATGGAACAAACTAGAAAACGAAGAGATGAAACTAGTCTCTACTTCCCATCTGATCTTTGGTAAACCAAACAAAAGGATACAGTGGGGAAAGGAATCCCTATTCAACAAATGGTTCTGAGAGAACTGGATAACCACATGTAAAAGACTGAAACTCAACCCACACCTTTCACCCCTTACAAAAATTGACTCAAGATGGATAAGAGATTTAAATCTAAGACATGAAACAATAAAAATATTAGAAGAAAGTATGGTGAAAACTCTTAATGATGTTGGACTGGGGAAAGAGTTTATGACAAAGGCTTCAGTGGCCATTGCAACAACGACAAAAAATGCAAATGGGACTTAAGTTGAACAGCATCTCCACAGCTAAGCACTTAACAAGTAAAGCAAAAACACAACCTTGAGAATGGGAAAACATATTTGCAGGGTATCAATCTGACAAATTCAGATAACTAGAATCTACAGAGAACCCAGATTAATCAATGGAAAAAGAGTAAACAATCTCATCTACCTCTGAGAAGAGCTATGAACAGAACCTTCTCTGATAAAGACAGAAAAATATCTAACAAACATTTGAAAAAAATGCTCCTCATCCCTGATCTTCAGAGAAATGCAAATGAAAACCACCCTGAGATATCACCTAACCCCATTGAGAATGTCCCATGTTAGAAAGATACTGGCATGGATGTGGAGAGAAGGAAACACTTTTACACTGCTGGTGGGACTGCAAACTAATACAACACTTTTGAAGGAAGTATGGAGAATCTTCAAAGAACGTAAATTAGACTTCCCATTTGACCCTGCAATCCCATTACTAGGCATCTACCCAGAAAAATAAAATTCTTTTTTCATAAGGACATGTGCACTAGGATGTTTATCACAGCTCAATATGCAATCGCCCAAACCTGGAAACAACCTAAATGCCCAGTAACCCAAGAATGGATTAACAAACTGTGATATGTGTCTACCATGGAATACTATTCATCCATTAAAAAAGATGGAGACTTTACATCTTTTGTATTAACCTGGATTGAGGTGGAACACATTCTTCTTTGTAAAGCATCACAAAAATGGAAGCAAGAATGGAAGCAAGAATTCAAGGTACTCAATTCTAATATGAAGGCAGTAGGTGATCTAATACAAGGGGAGCAGTAGGGGAATGAGGGATCAGGGAGAGGGGAAGGAGGGGAATAAGAGGTCATGGTGTATGGCACACCTCTTGGGGGCAGGACATAATTACAAGAGGGAGTTTACCTAACAACTGCAATCAATGTAACCTAATTGTTTGTACCCTTGATGAGTCCCAGACAATAAAGAAAAAAAAAAAAAAAGAAAAACATGAATTGGATATGGCAATAATGTTGAATATATTATATTTATTTAAAATGCACTAACATTGTCCAAATAAAAGTTTACTTGAAAAATTTTCATGTTATTAATACAGTTTTTAAAAATGTTGTCATAATTGGATTATTAATTAGAAAATTAAAAATGATATTGACACTCTTATATTCCCGTGTATATACATGTGTATTTTACATTTTCATTAGTCTAAGAACTTGTCAGTATTACTTTTCTGGTCCTTGAATACACTTGGATTTTTCTTTGTAATACCATTTCTTAAAAGGTAATGGAATGTAGTTTATTTAATTAATTGGCCTTAACTTTTAAAAATCCCTCTACCTGTAGCCAGGCCTTGTGGTAGGTGCCTATAGTCCCAGCTGCTTGGGAGGATGAGGCAGGAGAATTGCCAAGAGCTGGAGGTTGCTGTGAGCTATGATGTCACAGTACTCTACTGAGGGTGACAAAGTGAGACTCTGACTCTAAAAAAAAAATTTCTCTACCTGATAGAAGGTATAATTACAGTAGAACCCTTCTAAATTGACAACCCAAGAGACTATAACAAAATGGTCACATATGGAAGTAGTCAACATAAGGTCTACCCTACTGATAGGTACAAGTATTTTACTTTCTTGTACAATTTTTATTAAAGAATATCATACAAAATCATAGTATGATAGGTTGTAACAGTAAAATAATATATGCGGTATCATACAAAATCAATGCACTGTTTTCACATGTTTTAACCATTCTTTCTAAAAGAAGCATCAATTATAGTCTATTTCTTATTTTTATTACAAACATAGCAGAGAAAGCACTTCCAACACTGGCTCTAGCATTCAGTATGCCTGGGAATGTTGCCAGAGCAAATGATTTCAATTGCATTATCAGATGCCTGACATCCTCTTCTTCTGGAGTTCTGTGCAATTTCTGTGGCATCCTCACTTATTCCCCTTCATCAGCTACTTCATGCACTTTTAAGCTGGTCTGTACTTCAGTCAATATCACTTAGAAAATTGCTTCTGGGTCAGGTTTATTACAGGTTGCCGCCTCATCTTCAAATCTATTCCTTTGAAATATTCCATGGGAGACGAATTGTCTGATGAGGAAAAGATATTGTGCTGTAGGGTTGTGACAAATCTACATTTCTTGAAACACTTCTGTATTGTTTCTGCCTAAATTTTATTCCAACAGAACTCATCTGTGGACAGCAACCAGATCATCAACTGATGCAGTGATTGAAGTTGCTCCCACAGGTGGACCACAGGGTTTTGTATCAATATTGACCCACTGCAGGAGGAAGGCTTGGTGGTGCGGTTCAAATCTTATGATGATGCCTTAGTCAAGAGGTTGGATTTTTCAGGTCATGTTTGGAGGCAGAAATTTCAGTGTCATGTTTGTGAAATGATTCTTTGGTAATTCATTTTCTAATCTCTGTAGCATAGACCATTTTTTCTTCTTTATTTCTCCATCATTACCCTTTGCCCACTCCTCAAATAGGTCACTAGGAAACCATGAGCATTTGTTTGATCACTAAGTGACAGAGAGGTTTGCAGACTTCAAGTTCTTAAATATATCTGGCTTTGCCAATTTACCAAATCGCCAAGGGCATTATGTTCTCCCCAGTTGTGCTAGAGAAAATCAGAACTGTAAAGCATTCGTTGGAAAGATTTCTGTTCTTACATGTGTCACCCTTTATAATGATTCTCCTGTTAGGCACTGCCTTGAAAGAATCTGCTCCTCAGTGTTAAAGGTGTCATCATTTCTGAAGTCTCTAGGAAAGTCTGGCAACTTTTTGATGTATTCTTCTACAAATTCTACTGGAACTTCTTTGGATTCACTATACAAGACTTTCAGAGAGATCTCATCTTCGCTTTAAATTTTTTAAGCCAACCACTTCACACTTGAAAATCTGCCACCTTGGATTCCTGTGGAATGTTTTAGCAACTTCTTAGATCAAGGACCCAGAGATTCAGGCTTTAGTAGCCTTCATTTGTTTAAACCAGCTTACTATGTCATCATTGATTTCACTAAGGGAAGTTTTTCTCCTTTCCTATAAAAGCTGTCTTCTTTCCTACCATATTTCTCTAAGTGCTCATGTTTAAGGTTTTGGATTTTGCTAATTGTGGTCTTGCTAACACCAGAATGTTCTGTCATCTTTCTTTGCTTCTGCTTTCCAGAAATGTAGAAGTTCAACTTTTTTCTACAATGTGAGTTCTTTGTGTTCTTTCCTTTGGGCCATTATGTCTCAATTAACTGTAAAAATTTTCAGTAATTGTTGGAGACTTACTTACATTTCAGATGAATCCTTTACATTGAAAAAAATCTTCTTTATCAAAAGCTAAACAATAGGATGATAGGCCTAATCCAGCATGTAGTAATAATAAAACATGAAAGAACTTATACTAAAGAAAACAATAATACAAACTAAAGGGGAAAGTCCATACATTCTATCCTTTGGTGTAGCATGGACTTTACTGGTCAAATTACGGAGGGTAAATTAAAGTTGTGTCCAGTCCAAGTGGTCAAGATATGACTTAGAGAAGTGGTCAATATACAGAGGTCAGTCTCCATTGAGTATATATGGTTAATGTCTGGTCCATGAAATTAGGTCAACTTAAGGAGGTATTGAATGTAGGGAGGTGGTCAATTGTAGAGGCTCTACTGTACATGAAATCTTTTATATGTTCAAACAGGCAGTTCATGGGTTATAAACCAGGGTGGTTACATAAGTTCATTCTTAAATTGAATTTGCATGTAAGGTGGAAGAGGTACATTTACCTAATACCTGTAATACCCTCTGATCATAAGTGTAAGTCTTATATCAGTCAGATATTGGTAAGGTGGGGCCTTACTGTAATAACCTCCATTCACAAATGTGAGTTGTGCCTAAGTAGAATGTTTGTAACTTGGAAACTTCTTCTATTTCCTAAATGTGCTTGATGTTAAGAATAAAAATCAAGCACTTTTTTTTCCATTTAAGATTCAAATTTTAGAGAGATGAGGAGGAAAAGCACCTAGATGGATTTGAAATAATTCAAGACTACTTGTAACAAGTAACAAGTTTTCCTAATAACATAAAAGACTTCACTTGAGAGTTCATGCACATCTGGGACTCCAATGACCAGACCAAATGAAAGACATCTTATTAAAGACCTAAAGAGGAAAGTAAAGTGCACAAGAGGCCCTTCCCCTGCCAGAGTGAGCATAATAATAGGTCATCTGTGGAAGAAATAAAGGAAGAGACAATGTGGTGATAAAGGGGAAATGGCATTATTGGGTATGTAGACACTGAATTGATTGAATATTCCAAAGAAAGTTTAGAAGTTAAACTCCAAATAGGTGACTATTCATTGGCAAATTTTGTCTTAATTCTATTTTGCATAATTCCTTGTACTTCTCAATAATGTGTAGAAATACATACATGGACACAGATATCCTATAAGCAGGAAATATGTCCAAAGAAAAAGCACGCATATAAAAAGCATATCTGTGTTACAATGTGTACCTGCTACCCATTCTAAATATGTGTGAAATTCATTTACTTCTCTTAATTTTCAACATCTCTAGTCCAAACTACAAACATCTCTATGTACGTTACCACAGATGTATCCTAAATAATTTCCAGAAACCAGTTTTTCATCTCTAAGCTGCAGGCATAATTGAATTTTTAACTTGCAGATGTGGCCATATTGTTTAATACCTACCATGGCCTGCATCTGGCTCCTACAGATCCTGGGCCCCTACATTTTCTCCAGTCTCATTTCACACATTTTCCCACATGCTTTTTATTTTATTGGAATTAAATTTTTTTTATTCCCCAGTGACTTTGGACTGCCTCTAATCTCTGCGTGAAAAATTTTCCACCACTTGCCTCTTGGTTCAATTAATACTTCCTTAACATTTGGAGCTCGGTTAAGATACCATTTCTTGGCTTGGCACCTGTGGCTCAATCGGCTAAGGTGCCAGCCACATACACCTAGGGTGGCGGGTTCGAATCCCCAGCCTGGGCACGCCAAACAACAATGATGGCTGCAACCAAAAAATGGCCAGGCCTTGTGGCGGGCGCCTGTGGTCCCAGCTACTTGGGAGGCAGAGGCAGGAGACTCTCTTGAGCCCAGGAGTTGGAGGTTGCTATGAGCTGTGATGCCATGGCACTCTACCCAGGGGGATAGCTTGAGGCTCCGTCTCAAAAAAAA
>CAUYQV010087909.1:0-21731 GCA_963574575.1 Galagoides demidoff | reverse complement strand
CTTGGCTCCTGTGGCTCAGGTGGCTAAGGCGTCAGCCACATACACCTGAGCTGGCAGGTTCGAATCCAGCCCGGGCCCGCTAAACAACAATGATAGCTGCAACCAAAAAATAGCCAGGGTTGTGACAGGTGCCTATAGCCTCAGCTACTTGGGAGGTGGAGGGAGGAGAATCGCTTGAGCCCAGGAGCTGGAGGTTGCTGTGAGTTGTGATGCGACGGCACTCTACCCAGGGCCACAGCTTGAGGCTCTGTTTTAAAAAATAATAATAATATGTAAAATAAGTAACATGTCAGATAATGATAAGGGTTATGAAGAAAAAAACTTATTGAATGAAGTCTCAAAGGTGAGAGAGGGCTGATCCGTTGGGAATACCAAGGTAGTTGAAAATTGCTATAGTTTTAAAGTAGAAGGAGTGATCAGTAGTACAAAATGTATAAGAGAGAGAAGCTAAGAATTGAACATGGACATTGGCTTTGGCATTGAGGGATTTTTTTTTTTTTGAGACAGAGCCTCAAGCTGTCCCCCAGGGTAGAGTGCTTTGGCATCACAGCTCACAGCAACCTCCAATGCCTGGGCTCAAGTGAGTCTCCTGCCTCCACCTCCCAAGTAGCTGGGACCTCCCAAGTAGGCGCCTGCCACAACGCCCGGCCATTTTTTGATTGCAGCTATCATTGTTGCTTGGCGGGCCTGGGCTGGATTCGAACCCGCCACCTTAGGTGTATGTGGCTGGCGCCTTAGCCACTTGAGCCATAGGCGCCGAGCCGGCATTGAGGGTTTTCAGTGGCTTCACTAAGGGCATTTTCAGAAGGAGGACTGATTTGAGGTAGAGTGGTGACCCAAAGGTAAATAAGTAGAAGGATCATATCAAAATGCTCTTGAGAATTTTTGCATGAGAGTAATAAAGAGATTTAAACATAACTACAGGGGGCCAAGAGGGAGATCAGCATGCAGTGCAGTTGGCAGTACAGCAGCGGAGGTGACTAATGAGCAAGTTGAAAAAGGAAAGAGGGAAGTGGTCGTGCAGGTAGGGCCAGGCGCTGTGACTCATGCTTATGATCCCAGCGCGTTGAGAGGCCAACGCAGGATGGATTGCTGGAGCCCAGGAGTTCAAGAATAGCCTGGACAGAGTAGCAAGGCCCTGTTTCTACCAAAAAAAATTAAAAATTAGCCAGGAGTGGTGGTGTGCACCTATAGTCCCAGCTCAGGAGGCTAAGACAGAGGATCGCTTGAGCCCAGCAGTTCAAGGCTGCAGTGAGTAGTGATCTTGCCACTGTACCCCAACCTGGGTGACAGAAAGAGACATTGTCTCAAAGATAAAATGAAATTAAACTAAAATTGTAAGAAGTTTTTAAAGGATGCAGGTGGCAGAAATAATTTTGAGCTCTAGCTAGTACATTATGTAATTGGAGAAAGACAGATGAGCATGTCTATGTGTATGCCTCGTATAAGTAGAGGGCAGAAAAGAGGAGGTATGGGTGGGTCATCAGTTGGGCAGTGATACTTGAGGGTTTTTGAGAGGAGTGAGGAAGGGTTGAAAAGGGGCAGGTAACTTGTGGGTAGTCATGCAGGAAATCAGGAACTAGTTACAGGGAATGAGGGTAGGGAAGGAAAAGAGATGAGGCAGGAGGGAGAAGGTGCTCGTGTGGGAGTACTTTAGGTTGGTTTAGCACAGGATTTAAGCAGTAACAGAAAGCGTGAGGGGTTATAAGTGGGAGTCAGGGCATGGGAGAGCCAGTGTAACGGTGGGTGGAGGTCAGTGTGTAAGATGGTTGAGTTCAGGATTTCTGAGGTTGATGAGTTCTGGATGGTCACTTGATTTAGTGTGATGTCCTCATTGTGGCTGAAGTGGAGTGGAGGTCAAGTTACTGCATTTTAGGGGACCCCAGAATTGTAAGGCTAAATTGTCTTTATTGTCTTTGTATTTTCCTAAGCAGAAAGAAAACTGAGCCAGATGTTGGAATTCTTTTTTTTTTGAGACAGAGCCTCAAGCTGTCACCCTGGGTATAGTGCCCTGGCATCACAGCTCACAGCAACCTCCAACTTCTGGGCTCAAGCAGGTCTCCTGCCTCCACCTCCCAAGTAGCTGGGACCACAGGCGCCAACCACAATGCCCGGTTATTTTTTGGTTGCAGCCGTCATAGTTGTTTGGTGGCCGGGGCTGTATTCGAACCCGCCACCTTAGGTATATGTGGCTGGCGCCTTAGCCACTTGAGCCACAGGCGCCGAGCCATGGAATTCTTCACAGAAAGAAGATTATGGAGATAAGGGAATGATTGAGGATAATAATCAGAGTGGAGTGGTTTGAGTTGTGTGCTCTAACTGGAGCCTGTCTAGATAGTAAGGCTGGCTACAAAATGACCTTCGAATTGAGGAAAAGAATCTTATATTTCTTTAAATCCCTTTTACATCTGTATCATCTAGGGAAGATTTCTGGATCTAAGGCACAAAACAACTGATAAATATAAGTTATCATTTCATAGAAACACAGTCATAAAATTTTAGAGCCAAAGGAATCATAGTGGTCATCAAACCCAACCCTTACAGATGAGGACTCAACTAGTTTGAATCTTAAATTTAGAAGACTATTACAGGTAGGACTCAGTCTTACTAGTTTGAGTCTTAAATTTAGAAGACTGTTCTTTAAAAATGTGGAAACTTGGGCAGTGCCTGTGGCTCAGTGGGTGGGGCGCTGGCCCCATATACCAAGGGTGGCTGGTTCAAACCCAGCCCTGGCCAAACTGTAACAAAAAAATAGCCGGACGTTGTGGTGGGCACCTGTAGTCCCACCTACTTGGGAGGCTGAGGCAAGAGAATTGCCTAAACCTAGGAGTTGGAGGTTGCTGTGAACTGTGTGATGCCACAGCACTCTACTCAGGGTGACAGAGTGTGACTCTTATCTCTTAAAAAAAAAAAATGTGGAAACTTCCTGTAATCCTAGCACTTGGGAAGCTGAGGCAGGAAGATTCGTGAGCTTAGGAGTTCAAGACTAGCCTGAGCAAGAACAAGACCCCATCTCTACTAAAAACAGGAAAAAATATTAGATGTCATGATGGGTATGTGAAGTCCCAGTTACTTAGGCGGCTAAGGCAGGAGGATGACTTTAACCCAGAAGTTTGAGGTTGCTGTGAGCTAGACTGACACCATGGCACTTTTGCCTGAGCAGCAGAGTAAGACTCTTGTCTCAAAAAAAAAAAAAAAAAAAAAAAATTTTTTTTTTTTTATTTTGAACTTCAAGCCAGATTCAGTGGCATGTACCTGTAGTCTCTCAGCTGCTTGGGAGGCAGAGGTAGGAGGATCACATGAGCCCAGAAAGCTATAGTGAGCTGTGATCATGCCTGTGAAGAGCTACTATACTCCAGCCTGGACAGCATAGCAAGATCTCATCTCTAAAAAAAAAATTTTGTAAAGGAAAATATAGGAAACTTATCCATTAATTCTGAGTTCATAAAAGTTGGAAACTTTACACATTTCTATTCTTTTAGGACACTAGAATTAAGTAATTCTAAATTATGGATTTTGAAAACCATTATCCTTTGTCTTAAATATTCATCCAGGCTTGGCACCTGTAGCTCATTGGTTAGGGCACTGGCCACATGCACCAGGGCTGGCAGGTTCAAACCCAGCCCAGGCCTGCCAAACAACAATAACAACAACAACAACAACAAAAATAGCTGGGCGTTGTAGTGCGCCTGTAGTCCTAGCTACTTGAGAGGCTGAGGCATGAGAATTGCTTAAGCCTAAGAGTTTGAGGTTGCTATGAGCTGACGCCACGGCACTCTACCAAGGGCGACATACTGAGACTCAAAAACAAAAAACAAAAAACAAACTCATCCATAATGTTTACTTTGATCAAGTGAAGCTATCCCTATTACATGTCTAATATAATAGAAGAGTAACTTGACTAAGATCAGCATTTATCATTTTATATACGGATATCTAAAATGTGTTGATACTCTGCCCTTTTTTGTGAGTGCGGGGGAGACAGAGTCTTACTTTGTCACCTGTGCTAGAGTACCAGGGCCTCAGACTAACTCACAGCAACCTCAAACTTCTGAGCTCAAGTGATCCACCTGTCTCAGCTTCCCAGAGTGCTAGGATAACAGGCATGAGCCACTGTGTCCGGCCAGATACTATTCCTTTTTTGACCTCAGCATATACCTGTGAACATACTGTTTAAAAAACTGCTAGTTTGTATGCTGTAATTGGGTGAATTATATGGTATTTTAATTATATCTTAATAAAGCTGTTATTTTTTAAAAAAAAATTTATTGAAAAATAAGTATTGTTAGTCTTTTGTGTTGATTTTAAGGATAAGAACTACGTGTTTTTCTTGTTGGGTTGTTTCAGTCGCTGGGTAAGTCGGAGTGCCACTGCACAGCGCAGGAAGGAGCGCCTTCGCCAGCATTCCGAGCACGTGGGGCTGGACAACGACTTGAGGGAGGTATGTGGGAGCCGTGAAGTAAGAACGGTGAACTGGGCTTATCCAGCCCAGCAGGTGTCTTTGTGTAGATTCTTTTGTATCCTTTTATAAAAGGTTCAGTTATATTTTAAAGTATTAACCCTTTTTTACTGACATAGCAAAATCTTTTTTTCCTTTTTTGTAATTTCAATACATCTAAAATAAGGCTCTACCACAAGTCTTTCTGTGTACTACATCAAGTAAAAGCCAAGGTAGGATATACATTTTTAGTGAGCGTGTCTCCTGTATGGAGAAAGATGTACAAGAATTGCAGACATTTCTAGGTTCCAAGCACAATTTAATTGTATCAATAGTAAGTAAAGATGTATTTGCCTGTGCTTTCTTCTCGGCTTGTTAACACCATTTTTAAAGGTGTTATTAAACTTTTTAAAGTAAGTTTCTCATGCTTTATTTGTACTCTTTGAAAATAAAACCATCAGGATACAAACGAATAATCATGAATAAGTTTTTGTTATTTCTTGTGATAAACAGAAGACCTGCTAACAATTTTCTGACCTCAAATGTGTACAAATAAAGCAGAAAACATCGTTCCAGACGTTTATTGTTGTTTGTTAATGTGTTCATACATATATGATTTTAGCCATTTTCTTAAGACCTGAAGCATCGCCTGTTAGGGCTTTTCTCTGCCCTCCCTGTGCTGTGATACTGTCGTGATGCATGCTGTTCTGCTTGTCTCTTTCTCCCCATCCTTTTCTTTTTTGCTTGTCTGTCATTGGCACGTCTTCATCCTCTTAGCCTTCCGGGGAACTTCTGGTCTGTCAGAACTCCATGGCATTCTGGGAGTGGGATCAGGGCCCACCTCCTCCTGCACGACTTCCTAAAAAATCCTTCTCTGAGTGCTGCCTGGTATGTTCTTTGCCGGAAAGAGCTTTCCCAGATGCTCTCCAGTCTCGCCTATGTTGTCACCTGAGTGATACACCTGTGTGCGCGCGCACAGCGCATAGCTCTAGACCGCTTCACGTCTCCTTGTGCTCGGAGCTCGCCTCTCCATTTTGCCCTCTGCTTCCTCCTGGATTTGGTGCCTTTTTGTGCTGGTGTGCGCTGACGTGAACAGTTCTATGCTGTTGACATGTAATACTGACCGTTCAAATCTCTAATCAATGAGATTTTTCGTTTTTGGTACCAGACATCAAATTGCTTTTCTTCCAAAGGGAAAAATGTATTAAACGTACAAACTCCCCTTTAGTTAAGCATTTTACGAAAGTGCAGAAACGATTCCACTTCAAACGGTTTTTCTTTTGCTGGGTTTTATCTCCACACCATTTTAATTTACTAATTTACTCTTTCTGGTCTATCTTACATGTGGTCAGAAAATCTAGTCATCAACATAGAATTTTAGTGCTACAAGGAACTTTTGAGGTCATCGTGTGCAATGTGACATGATTTGACTGCAACCCGAGGGACTTGCCTAGCATTATTATTATTATTTTTTTTTTTTTTTTTAGACAGAGCCTCAAGCTATCCCCCTGGGTAGAGTGCCATGGCATCACAGCTCACAGCAACCTCTAACTCCTGGGCTCAAGCGAGTCTCCTGCCTCTGCCTCCCAAGTAGCTGGGACCACAGGTGTCCGCCACAACGCCTGGCCATTTTTTTCGTTGCAGCCATCATTGTTGTTTGGCGGGCCCGGGCTGGGGATTCGAACCCGCCACCTTAGGTGTACGTGGCTGGCGCCTTAGCCAATTGGGCCACAGGTGCCGAGCCGACTTGCCTAGCATTAAAGGCACACACAAAGGCGGGGTGGGGCCAGGACACCTGACTGCAAGCCAGCACACACTACCCATTTTTTACTTGAGGGCTCAAGTAACTTAGGACTCTTGCTTATATATTTTTCCCTGTTATTTCATTTATTTAATTTTGCAATGGTGTCTTATCTTCACAAGTCAAGCATCAGTTAAGAGATAGAATGTTCATTAGGAAATTCAGGGCGAGCCTGTGTTCAGAGCAGTTAATGCAGTGTTTATTAAATAATAGGATATATTTTCATAGGTAGTTCCCAGTAGTTTGCTGCTTTTTGTCCTTGACAGAAACAAAGGATAGAGTAGTATTAATCTCAGAAGAAATCTGGGGTTACTTTCCTCTTTAGAGAAATGGACTTTATTATAAAAACTTTCCTTGAGTAAGGTGTCTCTTTTTCTCCATTTTTCATCTTCAAATACATTTTTTCCTCCAGCTGCCACTTTCATCATTTTGTTTACTTGAAAGGCAGGCTTTGTTTTTGCACCATGCAGGGGCAGCCTCCCTTCCTGCTGTGAGGAGACCCTTCTTGCTACTTCCTACATCCTTTCTCTGGGTGCCTAGGGAATTTTGGTGGTTCTGTGGCTCTAGCAGAGATTTTCAGGAGAAGACTGCACATGACCTCATGGGGATTCACTGTTGGCTGATGACTGTACCCATATGTGCTGAGTACTTGGTTAAATATGACAATTGAAGGACATTCCCCACCTAGCTTGTTTTCATTTATATAAAAGTTTATAGTACTTCATTTTATAGTACTTCATTTTTAATCCAGTTATTGACTTTTTTTTTTTTTGAGACAGAGCCTCAAGCTGTCCCCCTGTGTAGAGTGCTGTGACATCACAGTTCACAGCAACCTCCAACTCCTGGGCTCAAGCAAGTCTCCTGTCTCAGCCTCCCAAGTAGCTGGGACCACAGGCAACCACCACAATGCCAGGCTTTTTTTTTCTTTTTTTTTTTTGGTTGCAGATGTCATTGTTGTTTTTGGTGGGCTCAGGTTGGGTTCAAACCCGCCACCTTAGGTGTATGTGGCTGGCGCCTTAGCCACTTGAGTCACAGGGGCCAAGCCCAGTTATTGACTTTTAAAAAGTTTTTCAGACTGGTAGGTAAGGACTACCAGACTGATAGGACTGCACCTGTAGTCCTACCTACTTGGGAGGCTGGGGTGGGAGGATCACTTGAGCCCAAGAGTTTGAGACCAGTTGAGGCAACATAGTGAGACCCCCATCTCAGAAGAAAAAGTCATTTATATATTCCAGAAAAAAGAGAAATGCCAAAGGTTTCTTCTCAGCCTCTTGCCTGACCACTTTCCTCACTCCTTTTCTTGTAGCCAGTGTGTTTCTTCCTAAGCTAAATTTGATACTTAACTCCTCTAGAGAATTGAGTCTTATTGTGGTTCTACATTTGCATAAGTCTCAAAGATGGAAGAGTTGAGGCTAGAGAAAAAAGAACCCTTTAAACATTTAACAATTAAAATTTCTTGGCTCGGTGCCTGTGGCTCAAGTAGCTGAGGCGTTAGCCACATACATCCAAGGTGGCAGGTTCAAATTCAGCCTGGGCTCACCAAACAACAATGATGGCTGCCACCAAAAAATAGTGGGGTGTTGTGGCGGGTACCTGTGGTCCCAGCTACTTGGGAGGCGGAGGCAGGAGACTGGCTTGAGCCCAGGTGTTGGAGGTTGCTGTGAGCTGTGATGCCACAGCACTCTACCCAGGGGGACAGCTTGAGGCTCCCATCTCAAAAAAAAAATTTTTCTTTTTACTATCCTTTTATCTCTAGTACTTAATATTCCAGATACCATTAGTATAACCTGAAAGAACAGGAAATCCAAATGTTCTTTGTAGGAATTTTTATATTCTGCTCTAAATCTTAGGTTGATTTGTCTGAAACTGTTTTCATTCCTTATATTTATTTAAAAACTAACCTTCAGAAAGTTCCTATAAACATTGTTGCATTCAGCTTCTCTGATAATGATAGTTGTCTCTTACCTTACTATTCCCTTCTTTCTTTGACCCTCTTTAAAAAATATTTGAACCAGAAAGAAGTCTACATAGTGCTATGGGAAGTATGCCTGCAGAATTCATTTGGGGTTTTTTTTTATTTTTTGGAGACAGAGCCTCAAGCTTCCCCCCTGGGTAGAGTGCTATGGCATCACAGCTCATAGCAACCTCCAACTCCTGGGCTCAAGCAAGTCTCCTGCCTCAGCCTCCCAAGTAGCTGGGACCACAGGCGCCCACCACAACGCCTGGCTGTTTTTTTGGTTGTAGCCCTCATTGTTGTTTGGCAGGCCCGGGCTGGATTTGATCCCGCCACCTTAGGTGTATGTGACTGGCGCCTTAGCCGCTTGAGCCACAGGCACCAAGCTGAATTCATTTGGTTTTTAAATCTTTCCTTAAAATTACTGGACTGGAAAAGAAGCAGATTATTTCGTTAATGTTGTCTTTGATCCTGAAGGTTAGTAAGTAGCAGGTAAATTGATTAGTTGAATTCCTAATCAATGGGAATTTTTTTTATCTGTACCAGCTTTAGCAGGTTACTTTTCTTCTAAAGGAAAACTATATGAAATGTACGAACTCCCTTTTATTTAAAGAATGCAAAGGATTTTATGAATCTCTCCCTACAATATCAAGTTCTCCCCTTAAGATAGTGAAGATAGATTTCACGTATGTGCCGGTGGAAGAGTATAGTATGCTGGCTGGCAGTCTCAGTCTCCCTCCTGCAGACACACTTACAAGATTTTACTATATAATTAGAGCAGTTACTCTCTAAATATGATCCTAAGATACTTGGTCCTTTTAGGGATTCTGCCCTGTGATCCTGTTGTAAACATAAGGTGTCTGGACAAACATTTACAGGTAGCATATAAAGAAAAGAGGGCACATGCTTGTTCTATTCATGAGTAGTGATTTTTTTGTTTTAATGGAAATTCACCAACCCAAGCTCCAGAACATTGGAATGGGTTTCTGTGGTACTGCAGAGTTGCCAGACTCTGAAAGTAACACTACGGTCCCACTTTCTCTTAATGATGGAACAAGGCAAGGCAGGGCTTTTGCAAACATGCCACAGGAGTAGGCCTTCTGCATTTGGAGCACATCCTGCTGTTCAGGGTGATCTTACAGCCTTTTAACAAATAAGCTGAGAGTCACAAAGAGTTGTTAGGCCTGAAGTCATAAAATTAGTCACAACCAGCTTCTAGCACTCTGGATTTTATAGCTGTGACTTGATTCAAGTACACAGGGTTAGTTTGGAGAGCACTGCCCAAGAGGCTGGAGGCATATTCAGTTTCTTGCTGCATGGGAAGTGGAATAGGGGCACCCAGTGACCTGAGAGCCACTGGGCTCCTGCAGAACCTTGGACACCTAAATGTTTTTATCTCAGCCACAATCCTGACTAAATCATTATTTTGGGTATTCCCAATCAAACCAAACTAAATGAAATTTATCTTCTTTTGAAAGACCTTTAACCTGATGGGGTTTCACCTTCTTCTTCATAGGCATTAACAGGTTGTGGGTGGAATACAAGTGTCCTCTGCCTTTGATCCACTAAAGTTTCCTTGCTGTTACACACATGCACCAGCAGCCTTTTTTGCATCTTGTTTGTTCTTGCACATGTTTGCGTAAGGCTAAGGAGATCAGAAGAATATCTAATGTTTATGCATTAAAAATACTCTCTAATTTTTAGAAATATATGCAAGAGGCACGAAGTTTAGGAAAAAACCTGAGGCAACCCAAATTGTCAGACCTGTCTCCTGCAGTGATTGCACAGACCAACTGGAAATTTGTAGAAGGCTTATTAAAAGAATGTAGAATGAAGGTATGTATTACTTACTGATGCCAAGGGGGGTATGTTCATGTTTGCACCAGGTGTGAGTCTGAGCTGAGCTGGGTCAACCCCCTTTGAGCCTGTAACTTTCCTACAAGAAAACTTCTGCTGTGGCATTGAGCGCACCTGCTCTTTGCTGAGGTTGAATCTCCCTGGATTCTCCATTTCCCATAGAATCAGTGACATGGGAGTTCTGTGCATTTTTTTTATTTTTAACCTTTTCACCTTTTCAGCCATGGCTATCCTCCTCTCCAGTATGGACAGAGGTATTAAACCACTCATAAATTGCATCGAGAGTATTTGTGAATGACAATGACTTTTTTGTATCCATGTGTACACCTGCATATAACCTTACCTGTGCCCACACATGTGTTTGTATGCCTGAAAGGGACAGGACCTTAGCTCTGGTGTAAGTCTGTGTACATATTGTACTCCAGGTCTCCTCTCAGATATCTCTGTTTGTCAGATTGATGATTATTGACATCATTTTGGTCAATAATTTTTGTTCCTTTTTTTTGACACTTGTTTCTTAGGTACCTTCTCTGCGTTTTCAGTAAATGTATTATTTTCAGCATCAGTATATGGTGGGTAAGGAACTAGAGCAGCCGTTCTCAACCCATGGGTCATGACCCACAGGAACTGTATTAAAGGGCCGTGGCATTAGGAAGGTTGAGAACCACTGAACTAGAGGAACTGCCTAAAGGAAGTAGATTCTCTCTCATTTACATTTTGTAAGGGCCACTAGGACTGAGGCAGATTATCTTACGTGAAACCCATTTCCTTTTCTTTTTGGCCGGGGCTGGGTTTGAACCTGCCACTTCTGGCATGTGGGGTCAGCGCCCTTTTGGGGGTTTTTTTGTTGTTTTTGTTTTTTTTTTAATTGTCCTCCCTCTAGCAGTTACTGATCCAGAAGATGCCGGGAGCTGCTCTTCCTGTACTCCCTGTAGCTGCACCCTACCCTTTTGAGCCACAGGCGCCACCCATGAGACCCATTTTCATTTCCTTTCCATTTTTTGGTGCATACTCAGGAACAAGGAAGAGATAAAAGAGGAAGGATGAGGGGAAAAGAGTCTTGGTTCACTCACAATTAGAGTTCTTAAAAAACTTAAGAGATACCAGGGTGGTGCCTGTGGCTCAGTGAGTCGGGCACTGGCCCCATATACCGAGGGTGGTGGATTCAAACCTGGCCCCAGCCAAACTGCAACAAAAAATAGCCAGGCATTGTGGTGGGCTCCTGTAGTCCCAGCTACTCGGAAGGCTGAGGCAGGAGAATCACCTAAGTCCAAGAGCTAGAGGTTGCTGTGAACTGTGACACCATGGCACTCTACCGAGGGTGACAAAATGAGACCCTATCTCTAAAAACAAAAAACAAACAAAAAAACCTTAGAGCTGCCTACTTACATTATGGTTTTTACCTAAGTGTATTCAAACTAAGCATATAAATATTACATAGTTTTCTCTTTGGTCACCCTCCTTTTTCTCTAAGCACATAGATATTACTTTAGTTAGTTGACCACAGAGATTAAGAAGATATTTTTCCCAAGGTGATTAAAAATATGCAATTAGAGGTAAAATGAAGGGAAACAAGATCTCCTATTCCAGTAATTGACCTACTGGTTTTTGGTTTCACTGCTGGGGTAGCTTGTGACCACATGTGTAATATTTTCAGACAAAACGCATGCTGGTAGAAAAGATGGGACATGAAGCGGTGGAACTGGGCCATGGAGAAGCAAACATCACCGGCTTGGAGGAGAACACCTTGATCGCCAGCCTCTGTGACCTCCTGGAGAGGATATGGAGTCATGGCTTACAAGTCAAGCAGGTAACAGTCTCAGGAGGTCCTGGAGACATGGCCAGTTATCATAGGAGAAAAGGGATGTCAAAAATGGTATGTTCTTGTCACAGGATAACTAGTAGTCTGCCACAGGCATTTTAATTCCAGAAGATGAAAACATAGCCCATGGTCAGGAGGTGGTTTGGGGATCTTTCCTGGTAAGCAGGAAAGGATGAAACAGCACACCCATTGCATAGACTATTTCCCCATTAAATGCAGAGACAGAATTCCATTAAATGTCTGCTTTTGGGCTCGGCGCCTGTGGCTCAATCGGCTAAGGCGCCAGCCACATATACCTAAGGTGGCAGTCAAATCCCCAGCCCAGGCCTGCCAAACAACAATGATGGTTGCAACCAAAAAATGGCTGGGCGTTGTGGTGGGCACCTGTGGTCCCAGCTACTTGGGAGGCGGAGGCAGGAGACTCGCTTGAGCCCAGGAGTTGGAGGTTGCTATGAGCTGTGATGCCATGGCACTGTTTTAAGTTGTCTAACAATTCAGTGTGAAAAACTTTACATACTCTTTCCTTTTGTCTCTTTAGTCTCCCTTTCTGACTTTTTTCGGATATACACGTTTCTTTTCTCCTCTCACCCCAATTTTTTCCCTTCTCTCAACTCCATATATCCAAACATATAACATATAGATATACGCAAACACAGTCGTGATGCTGGAGCTTTTTAATTGCATGGCTACTAATGTGACCATTGTAGACAGCTCTAATTACAAGTAAGTGAGGACTGAGCTGACATCAGAAATCTCTGGGCCTGCCCTCTGACCTTTTGCGTGGCTGCTTCTCCTCCCCTGGCTCTTGCCAGCCTCCTCAGTGAGGCAAAGGACGGCCCTTAGAACACCCGGAGTTAGACTCTGAGAATGTCACACGGCTTGGAATGCATGAGTTATGTCACCAAACTTCTAAATTATGGCTGTTTCAATGTGAATGATTATGATGGAAAAAAAATTTTTTGATGAATTACTTCTTATGAAATAAAAATGTTTGTGTACCTTGTACTTTCAGGGGAAGTCAGCTTTGTGGTCACATCTAATTCAGTTTCAGGACAGAGAAGAGAAGCAGGAGCACCTTGCAGAATCGCCAGGTGAATGATTATTGCTTTGATTGTTTCTATAGAACTGGCAGTATTGGACATTGAGAGAATCAATACCACGCGGCCTTATCTCCATCTCTTTTTTTTCTCTCTAGCTGAAACTTAACCCATCTTGCCAGTAGGGGGGGTAAGGTAGAAGGTGCAATGTTGTTATTTGCTCTGAGACCTGGGAAAAGTCCTTTGACCTTTCTGATCTCCTGCTTCCTCGTCTACTAATAATACTAGCTACACAAAGCTGCTATTGTGTTGATTAAATAAGGTAACATGTGAAAAATCCCCAGCACATCATAAAGGACCACACAAGTATCCCTTACTCTCACCAATGGTAGGGTATGGTGTATACTGGTTATTTTCTTTAAAAAAAAAAAAAAATATGACATCATTAATGATCTTTCAGGGAAAAAAATACGTATATCTCAATCTTTAGGCGTCTTGAATTCTTCAATTTATAGAAAACATCATATGTTAGAAATGTTTAACCCTTTTTTTAGCTGGTTAGAATTATGTAGACTTACTTAAGCTAAATGTTCCACCTACTGTGTATCTTTCACAAGGAACTTGCTTTTCTTTATGTAAAATAGTCATCTGTTTCACAAAGAATAGAAGTAACAATGGAAAGCTAACAGAGATGAAATGTTTTATACAGAGCCAACCATTTGGGGACCTTTTCTAAAATTATGGATTATTTTAGACATTCAGAAATATAAAAAATGTGATAATTTTAAAAACTCATAAGCCAACCACTAACTTACGAAATAATGGCTGGGCATGATGGCTATAATTGTGCCACTCTCGGCTCCTTGGGATGGTGAGGAAGGAGGATAGTTGAGCCCAGGAGTTCAAGGTGGTTGTGAGCTGTGGCTGTGCCCTTGAATAGCCACTGCGCTCCAACCTAAGCAACATAGTGAAACCCTATCTCTAGAATAATATTATAAAAATAATAAAAAACTAAAAGAAACAAGGCCTTGAAAACATGATTGAAACACCTTGTGTTCATCCCTACTTCCGTTTCCCTCACTGCCCCAGAGGACACTACCCTCACTGTGGTGTTTATTGTCGGAAACCTAATTTCTAAATTTATTTAATCGGACAACTGGGAATGTGCGTTTGATACTACATTGCCCTAGAGCTCCTCTGAGCAGAATGTCAAGGTTCTACTGTCCCAGCCTCTAGCTGTATTTATAGATTCAGATCAAGTTTAAAAGCATTCTCTAGCGTCCATCTCCTCTGCCTCTTTTTCTCTTAAAAAAAGCAAAAATAGATTGGCATATGCCCTGAAACTATAGTTCTAACAGAAAATATAGCTATTCGGACCATAAGACCACAACCAACTCACACCAATCAGAAAAAATAAATTTACAGGAAGAAATAGTCATTTTTAGGGTAGAAATACTGGAAAGCCACCCTCAGTTAAGGCAGGGAGGTGGAAGCATTTGGTTCTTACTCCAAATGAGGCATGTGAGTATATGTAGCTCTTCAGCAAATTTTTTACAAAAAAATAAATAAATAAATAAAGACAGGCTCTTACTGTGTCACCCAGGCTGGAGACCGGTGGCACAATTATAGCTCACTATAGCCTTGAACTCCTGGGCTCAAGCAGTCCTCCTGCCTCAGCCTCCCAAGTAGCTGGGATTGCAGCACACATGCTTGGCTTGTCCAGCTATTAGAATGGGCAGCTGCTGGATGACACGGGCAGTTTTCATGGCTGTGTCTATCCAAATGTTCAGTGGTTCTCTGGGACACTTGGCTATTTGGGGAAGTCAAAGCTAAGAAATATAAATGGCATCACACAGCTCAGAGCAACCTCCAGCTCTTGGGCTTAGGTGATTCTCTTGCCTCAGCCTCCTGAGTAGCTAGGA
Organism: Galagoides demidoff; assembly: GCA_963574575.1. NCBI lineage: Eukaryota > Metazoa > Chordata > Mammalia > Primates > Galagidae > Galagoides > Galagoides demidoff. The sequence goes on along the minus strand of CAUYQV010087909.1, from coordinate 6,900 downwards.
CTATAGGCGCCTGCCACAACGCCCAGCTATTTTTTGTTACAGTTTGGCCAAGGCCAGGTTCGAACCCGCCACCCTTGATATATGGGGCCGGCACCCAACTCACTGAGCCATGGTGCTGCACTCTTTGTGAATTCTTAAACCTTGCACCCTCAGACAAGGTTCTCCTACTAAACTATAAATGGATTATTAAATAATTTGGCAGAGGGTGGTTGTAGAGTACAGAAAAATGTGGAAATGCTGCTTTAAGGAGTTACTCTGGATCCAGCCCAGGGAGTTTTGAGTCTTTCTTCAGTCATCCTGCCTTCATCAGAAGTTTGCTTTTAATGACTTATCTACCCATAGACTATATATGGTTCTATAAAAATAATATATACAGTCTCAGCCCTCTACAAACTTGCTTTCTATGCATTAGGATTGATTTAAGCTGATATGCAATGGGAATTCCTCTAGCCAAATAATGAATCCACACATCTTGTCTGGCGCAGTGGCTCACACCTAGCACTTGAGAGGCTGAGGCAGTAGGATTGCATGAGCCCAGGAGTTTGAGGTTGCAGTGAACTATGATGATGCCACTGTACTCTACTGCAGTTAACAAAGTGAGTTCCTATCTCAAAAAGAAAAAAACTTAAGACTCCATCAGTGATGTTCAACCTTTTGGCTTTTCTGTGCCACTTTGGAAGAATTATCTTCTTGGGTCACACATTAAATACACAAACATTAATGAAAGCTGATGGGTTAAAAAAAAGAAAAAAAGGTCTGTGCATAATTTTCACTGTATCTGCCACCACATACAGTAAAAAGCCCTCACATAGTCCACATGCAGCCTCTAGGCTGCAGGTTGGATCTGCCTATAAGGACAAAGCAACCTACTGCACTTGAATATTTTGAATTAAGAAATAGTGATAGCACACAAAACTGGTAAGGAATCAAGGGGATTCTGGGCAGAGTACCAACTATGTACAGTAAAACCACAGGCAGATCTATCTTTAGCTGCTCTTCTTTCCTCTCCTCCAAAGTCTTAACTGTTCAGAAGATACTGACAGTTTTTACCTCTGAAGTGTCTTTACTTTGTTTTAAAATTTATTTCAGATAATTATGAGGATTCAAACAATTAGGTTACAGTGTTTGCATTTGTTAGGTAAGGTCCCTGTTGCAGTCGTGCCCTCTCCCAGGAAAGGCATCACAGACCCTTACATTATGCCCGTCAGCCCCGGCGCCCACATGCCTTTGCAGTCTCTTCTCTCTCTGCAGGACAACAGAGAGCCCTAAACTCCAAGAGACTTAGATTCCCAGAGAAAGGCCTTTATAGAAACAGACTGGTGGGAGAGCAGCAAAGCCCAGCCTCCTTGCCTTGAACTGGACAAATCTTAAAGGATAATTTATTGTCCAGAACTCCTGACTATAAAAAAGTTGAGGCTGATACTTTGCCTATAATTACATTCTTGGTTGATCTTACCCTTTCCCTAAATTGTATCACCCCTCCTCCCACTTTTTTTTATTTCTGGAATTGCTTTCTTAATAAATCACTTGCACAAAGTGGGGAAAGTTACAGTACAGTAATAAAAAGAAATAGTGGGCCGGGTGCAATGGCTCACACCTGTAATCCTAGCACTTTGGGAGGCTGAGGCGGGTGGATTGCTTGAGCTCATGAGTTCAAGACTAGCCTGAGCAAAAGTGAGACCCCCGTCTCTACTAAAAATAGAAAAACTGAGGCAACAGAATTGCTTGAGCCCAAGTTGGAGGTTGCTGTGAGCTATGAATCCATTGCACTCTACCCAGGGTGACTGCTTGAGCCTCTGTCACACAAACACACACACAAAAAATACTGATAAAAGTATATATACACTGCAAAAAAAAGAAGTTTTGGGTGGCGCCTGTGACTCAAAGGAGTAGGGCTCCAGCCCCATATGCCAGAGGTGGCAGGTTCAAACCTGGCCCCGGCCAAAAAAATAAAAAGTATATATACAGTCCTGCAGAGAGAGAAGAGAATTCTATGCTGGCTGGAATAGAAGTCATGGAAACCTTCTTAGATTTTAAGCCTGGGCACAGTGGTTCATGCCTGTAATCCTAGCACTCTGGTAGGCCAAGACGGGTGGATTGCCTGAGCTCACAGGTTCAAGACCAGCCTGAGCAAGAGCAAGACTTCCTCTCTAAAAATAGCCCACTGTTGTGGTGGACACCTGTAGTCCTAGCTACTCAGGAGGCCGAGACAAAAGAATTGCTTGAGCCCAAGAGTTAAATATTGCTGTGAGTTATGATAGCACTCTACCGAGGGCAACAAATAAAACTCTGTCTCAAAAAAAAAAAAAAGAAAGAAACCTTCTTAGATTTTAAATCTCTAGATGCATGCTATGGCTTCGTTTCTTCTTTTTTTTTTTTAGAGATGGAGTCTCACTTTGTCGCCCTCAGTAGAGTGCTGTGCAATCACAGCTCACAGCAACCTCCAGCTCTTGACTTAGGGGGTTCTCTTGCCTCAGCCTCCTGAGTAGCTGGACCACAGGCGCCCGCCACAACACCCAGCTATTTTTTTCTTGCAGTTTATGGCTTCATTTCTTAACCCCTAATCTGCCTTCTACTTTGAGGCTTCTAAACTCCTTTCCAAAGTCAACAGTAAACTATCATACTATTTTTTTAGGGCCACCATAATGATACACTAAAAACTGAGTAACTTAAACAACAGAAACGTATTACCTCACAGTTCTAGAAGATAGAAATTCAAAATCTGGGCAGTGCCTGTGGCTCAAAGGAGTAGGGCGCCAGCCCCATATGCCGGAGGGAGCGGGTTCAAACCCAGCCCCAGCCAAAAAAAAAAAAAAAGAAATTAAAATCAAGGTGTTGGCTGGGTTCCCGCCCTCTGAGGACTGTGAGAAAGAACCAGTTCCACTTCTCCCTCCTAGCTTCTCGTAGTTGGGGCATTCCTTGGATGGTAGACGGCATTCTCCCTGTGTCTTCACATTGTCTTCCTTCTGTTTGTCTGTCCCTGTGTCCACATTTCCTCTTTATATGACAAGGCTACCAGTAAAATTGGATTTGGGCCCACTATAATGACCTCATCTAAACCTGATCATCCCTGTTTCCAAATAAAGTCATGGCATTTAGAGCTACTGGTAAGAGGCAGGACTTCAGCATCTTTTGTAGGGGCACAGTTCAAACCACAGCATCTACCATTGCCCTAATTCAGTGTCATCATCCACTTACTGTATTAGCAGATGATTTCCAAATTACTCGTCCTAGTTTCTGGATGTCTAGGAACTGAGCACAAACTCGTTATCTCAGCGCTTCTTCCTTCTGTGCCTGTCGGACCTCCTCTGTTCCGTCTTATTTAATGGGATCAGCACCCTCCTCTCAATCAAACTAGAGGCCAGAAAGTCATCTATAATGAGTGGAAAGCCCACAGAACATGACACCGGAACATTCTGTCCCTTACATGAGTGTGCAGTTTCTTAACCTCTTTGAGCCTTAGTTTCTTCATTTGAAAAATTAAGATTTAAAACCTTCAAAGGATAATCATAGTAAGTTGAGATAGTTTATATTAAAACAATATTTATGTCTCTCATCGCTGCTCCTTCATGAGAAGGACCCACTTTTAACTCTCCGGAAGGGCTATAACCTTTCTCTTTGTTCTTCTTAAATAAAATCTCTTTTTGTTACTCTGAAAATGAAATAAAACAGTATTTAATATTGGTGGGGTTTTTTGCTATTAGAATGAATAACTAGAAAATGACTGATCTTATGGCCAAAATTATTTGCTAGGTGGGCTTTTATGATTCATTTTAAATTTCCAAATAAGCTTCAGATTAATTACAAAGAGAATAGCTGACTTACTGTATTAATAAAATAGCAACATTTGGGGAAAAGATTTTGATCTTTTCTGTTGTATTTAAAATTTGTTCTTATCAAAGCAGTTTCGACGCTTGTATTTATTGAGCCAAATCATGTAGATTATTTTTAAGTCTCTACTGTTATTTTTCTAATATTTTGCTGATATTTTTCTACATAGTTGCCCTTGGACCAGAAAGAAGAAAATCTGACTCAGGAGTAGTATTGCCAACACTCAGGGTCTCTCTTATCCAAGACATGAGGTATTTGTCACATACATTAACATGTGTTGATAACATTGAAATATTTTGTGCCTTTCACCTGAATTGCTCAACTAATGATGGCTATGTGTAGTTTTTTGCTTATATATTCTAAAAGAACTTTTCATATATTTTACTTTTATAGTATCATATTGTTTCCTGACATTAAATCCAATGGGAAGAAGCTGAGAAGAGTTTTAAAGCATCTCTAAACTATTTTATAACTTCCTTTGTTTAGTTTTTTAAAACTACTTATAATACCTGCTACCCTAGATAATAGACCAGAAAATCTGCAAATAATGGCGTGTTGCTTAGCAGAAAAAATTGCTATCAGGTAGATTTGATTTGAAGTAAATGCAAATCTGAGAATTGTCACTTCCGATTACCTATCTTAGAAATCTTTAGAAGGAGGCTCGGCGCCTGTGGCTCAATCGGCTAAGGCACCAGCCACGTACACCTAAGGTGGAGAGTTCGAATCCCCAGCCCGGGCCCGCCAAACAATAATGACGGCTGCAACCAAAAAATGGCTGGGCGTTGTGGTGGGCGCCTGTGGTCCCAGCTACTTGGGTACTTGGGAGGCGGAGGCAGGAGACTCGCTTGAGCCCAGGAGTTGGAGGTTGCTATGAGCTGTGATGCCATGGCACGCTACCCAGGGGGATAGCTTGAGGCTCTGTCTCAAAAAAAAAAAAAAAAAAAAAAGAACAGAAATATATATATGTATATGTGTCCATACTAACTCCTTCCATAGACCACTTTTGTTGGTTGGCCAATTATAATCCCTTGGAAGTCCCAGAAGACCACTTCCGTTGGTTGGCCAGTTATAATCCCTTGGACGGTCAACTTACAGAACTACTTCTGTATTTTTGTTTTTGTCTATGTGTGTGTATATATATATATATATTTTTTTGAGACAGAGCCTCAAGCTATCCCCCTGGGTAGAGTACTGTGGCACCACAGCTCACAGCAACCTCCAACTCCTGGGCCCAAGCGAGTCTCCTGCCTCCACCTCCCAAGCAGCTGGGATCACAGGCGCCTGCCACAACGCCCAGCTTTCTTTTCGTTTCAGCCGTCATCGTTGCTTGGTGGGCTCAGGCTGGATTCGAACCCGCCACCCTAGGTGTATGTGGCCAGCACCCTAGCCACCTGAGCCACAGGCGCTGAGCCATGTGTGTATATATTTTTTATGTGTACACACACACACATATACAGAGGGTACAAATAAATGTATAGACATTTTAAGAAGGGGAAAAACTGTATTAAAATTTCAATACTCTGCCGGGCACTGTGGCTCACATCTGTACTCCTAGCACTCTGGTAGGCTAAGGCAGGTGGATTGCCTGAGCTCAGGAGTTCGAGAGCAGCGTGAGCTAGAGGGAGACCCTGTCTCTAAAAATAGCCAGGCATTTGTGATGGGCGCCTCTTGTCCCAGCTACTCAGGAGGCTGAGACAAGAGTTTGAGGTTGCTGGGAGCTATAACACCATGGCACTCTATCAAGAGTGACAAAGTAAGACCCTATCTCAAAAAAATTCATTAATTGGCTCAGCACCTGTAACTCAAATGGCTAAGGTGCCAGCCACATACACCAGAGCTGGCAGGTTCAAATCTAGCCCGGGCCTGCCAAACAACAGTGATAACTACAACCAAAGAATAGCCAGGCATTATGGTGGGTGCCTGTAGTCCCAGCTACTAGGGAGGTAGAAGCAGGAGAATTGCTTGAGCCCAGGAGTTGGAGGTTGCTGCGAGCTGTGATGCCACGGCACTCTACCCAGGGGGACAGCTTGAGGCTCTGTCTCAATAATAATAATTATATAAAACAAATTATCTCAAAACAGATTCAAATGGTATAACTACAGAGCACATTTTTAATGGGTTTGGACTAAAGTTTAGTCTCACAACATATTCATTGTTGTTTTAAAGCATGAAGTGAGATACAAAGCTGTTTGACCACCTGTTGTGCACTAGGCCCTGTATGGTACCAGGAAGGATGCAAGGGAGGGTTGGTCTCTTTGTCCTTGAGGAGTTTATGTCAGGCTGAGAATAATTATGCCAAAAGAAAATGATACAAGTAGTGGCTGGTGCATGCTAAGTAGGAAATTGGATTATAGAAATTGGTAGATTGCAGAAGTTGTCAAAGGCTATCCTGGTCAAAGAAAGCTTTCTAGAAGTTGGGGGTTTAAAGATGAATAGAATCAAATAGGGACAGTGGAAAGCAGGACGTGCTTTGGGTGATGGAATGGAAAGCCTTGTAAGATGGATATCCCTGAGTGGCGAATTGTTTTTAATAAGAAGATACTGGGAAGATATGTTGAGGCCAAGTAGTAGTAGGATTTGGATGCCAGCCTAAGCAGTTCAGGCTATATTCTTTGAGATTTTTTGAAGGAATTACCTTAAGGAGTCAATCAATGTTTTAGGCAGATTCATTTCCCTAATGCTGGTGATTCAGATGGGCTTGAGGCAAGAGCCCACTAACCTCATCTCCCAACACCCATGTCCCTTACCCCCCCTCAAAAAAAGAAATATTTTTGTGATGGGAGTGCTGATTACCACCTAAAATAGATTCAACTTCGTGTATTTCAATCTTTCCTATTTTCCTTAATACAGATAATTTGCAGCTCGGCGCCAGTGGCTCAATCGGCTAAGGCGGCAGCCATGTACACCTAAGGTGGCAGGTTCGAATCCCCAGCCCAGGCCTGCCAAACAACAATGATGGCTGCAACCAAAAAATGGCCGGGCGTTGTGGCGGGCACCTGTGGTCCCAGCTACTTAGGAGGCAGAGGCAGGAGACTCGCTTGAGCCCAGGAGTTGGAGGTTGCTATGAGC
>CAUYQV010087907.1:0-47715 GCA_963574575.1 Galagoides demidoff | reverse complement strand
TTGAGACAGAGTCTTACTCTCTCACCCTAGGTAGAGTGATGTGGTGTCATCGTAGCTCACAGCAACCTCAAACTCCTGAGCTCAAGAGATTTTCTTGCCTCAGACTCCTGACTAGCTGGGACTACAGGCCTGTGCCGCCACCACACAGCTCTAGTTTACCTGTTTTTAGTAGGGATGGGGGTCTCACTTTTTCTCAGGCTGGTCTCGAACTCCTGAGCTTAAGTGATTACATCTGCCTTGGCCTCCCAGAATACTAGGATTATAGGCATGAGCCACCACACCCAGCCTGGCCTTATTATTATTTTTTTTAAAGAAATCTAGTAAAATGTCATACTTTTATTACCTTTGTGCATGTGGGAGCCAAAGGGAGTTCTAATACATCTTTTCTGGTTGAACAAAGAAAAGTCACAAATATTTGAACTTTTTGGAAAACAAAGATGTCAATTTAAGCAGATTTAGAGCAATACATTATAGAGTATGATGACCAATTAAAATCAAAGTCTTTATGGTTTATTCAGATTTACTTTCATAGCATGTAACAACACTTTCTTAAGTTTGGATATTTTACAAAACTCCTTTGTTAGAAATTACATTTGCAAGAGCAACATTATATTGCTTTTTTCTTGATGCACTGGGGAAGGAGGAAATAGGTCCATAAAAGCCCTGCACAGGTATGTCTGCAGGAGCTTTATTTGACATAGCCAAACCCAAATGTCCTTCAACAGGTGAATAAACAACAAACTGTCATATATTCATACATTGGATTTTTTAGTCTGCAAAAAATAATTAAATAAATATAAATGAAGGACCACTGATAATGCAGCAATATGGATGAATCTCAAAGAATGATGCTGAGTGAACAAAGCCAGGCAAAAATGAGTGTATACTCTATGATTCAATTTGTATAAAACTCTCGGAAATGCACCTAGTGAAAGAAAAGTCACTGGCTGCCTGGTGAGGGCAGGGTAGGAGAGGACAGAAGAGAAAGGGAGGGATTATAAAGAGCCACTAGGAGGCAGTAGATATATTCACTGCCTTGATTATGGTGATGATTTCACAGGTGCTTATAGATGTCAAAACTTACAGATTACATACTTTAAATGTCCACAGTTTCTGGCATGTCCAATGTACATCAATAAAACTAGTGAAAAGAAAAAGCAAATCGCTCTTTTACATATATCCTCTATGGTCATGGACCACGACCTCTGGGCTGTGGCCCAGTATGGGTCCATGGCCTGTTAGGAACTGGGCTGCACAACAGAAGGTGAGCAGCGGGCAAGCAAAGCTTCATCTGTGTTGACAGCTGCTTCCCATTGCTCACTTTACTGCCAGAGCTCTGCCTCCTCTTGGATTCAGCCCCCACCACACTCCCATCTGTGGGAAAATCATCTTCCATGAAACTGGTCCCTGGTGCCAAAAAAGGTTGAGGATCACTGCTCTACTCCCTCATACCTCCCTTCCTTAAGGCACTGGCTTGTCAAAATCACATCATCTGCTAAACCCATTCCTACAGCAATGTAAACATATCTGATTGGCAAAAAAATAAGCAACACTGACTAGTAACACTTGGAAAGAAGTTGCTTTATAAAATAAGGTATCTAGTATAAAGCCAAATTTTGTCCAAAAACTGTAAATACTTGCAACTTTAGAAAAACATCTGGAAGGTTAGAAACAAAATCAATCGATAAATAAAAAAGAAGTGGTGGCTATTTCCTAGTAGGTTACAGGTGATTTTAATTTTCTTATTTATATTTTGCTAGGCAATCTGAATTTTTTACAAGCAGTATGAATTACTTTTATAATCATCAAAACTAAAAAATCAATTTTTATTTTTAGATATTAGAGTTGACTTTCATCTGTATAGGTTGTATTTAGTATAGATAAGCATCGGACTTTGTAAATACAAGCATTTAGAGGCTGTCCTGGGACACCTAGAGCTTTTGGAAATGTACTTTTCATCTGGTCTGACATTTTTCTCACCATTTTCCCTCCCATCTATAGCTAGAAGACGAAATTACAACTTTGCGACAAGTTTTGTCAGCAAAAGAAAGGCATCTGGTTGAGATAAAGCAAAAACTCGGCATGAATCTGATGAATGAATTAAAACAGAACTTTAGCAAAAGCTGGCATGACATGCAGACTTCCACTGCGTGAGTATGACATTATTCGAAGTTTAGAATGAGCTTGGCCTGCTGTCCCTGTACTCTTCTGTTCTGTTCTTTTCTTTCTTTCTTTTTTTTTCCTGAAAGACTGATTTGGAACTTGTAGCGAGAAAAAAATATATATGTATATATTTTCTCTAGAAGCAAAACAAAGAAATACATTGCATGTGAAGCAGACTCAAACACTATTTTCACTCAGACTACCTGCATGGGGTTTTGTGGTTTAAACATTTTCTCTCATTATATGCTTTAAACATTGATTACATAGATTTTTTTCTTTACATTTTTTCACAAAAATTATGAATGGGCAGGTGTTTTTTCCCTCCGCATACTTGACACTTGCTATATATGTTGTGTCTTTCAACACGTGGCTGGTAGTTTTAGTACTGACTGTTAGCAATTGAATTTTAAAAAAACTCTCATACCTCTCATGTTTTAGTATATGCCTTTCATCCTCACTACTCTGTGAAATACTTAGAGCTGAGTTTAGACCAATAGCTTTGGCCTTGCTGTTATTATCTTCTTGTCCTGTGTTAGGCAAGGTACAGACTAACCTTGCTTATTCTACAATCATACTTTTATCAGATTATTTTTCAAGTTATATGAATATTTAATGGCGGTGTTACTTTTCTCATGATTTAAAATGTTTTGCTAGTGAGGTAGTCTTGTATCAAAGGGAGTACGGTACCCATGTATGTGATATGAATTTTCTTTTTGTCTGTTAAGGGTCGGGGACTGATGGGGAAATCACAGAAACTCCCTATCTTCAGCCCTAACTTCAGTCTTAAATTCCACCATCAAGCAATTTTCGTCTTTGAATTGTGTATTTTTTTCCCTAGTATCTCCCACTGGAAGGTGAAGATACTGGATTCCTAAGACATAAATAGGAGTAAGCTTTTCTCTTTGTGGGACTTTTCTCCCAGGTACAGAGGCCTGCTAGTAGGAAGAGGTACTCATGATCAGCAATGATTATTTTAGTTTTGCCAGCTGCTACCTTTGCCTGCTGGTTCCCAAGGACTAAAGTGTAAGACTATTTGCTCCTGTGTGAAAATGCTCTGTATATAAGGAGTTGGAGCTAAAAGGAGCCTGGCGCCTCCCCAACCTGGCTCCTTAGTTTCCATGTGAAGGAGAATACTTCTCTGCCCCTAATCATGGCCCAGCAGTCAGTCCTACTGGCTTGTATGTCTGTACACCTGAAGGACTCTTTCATATAGGCTCATGGTATAGGCCAGAGTAGAATGACATGGAGCCAGAAAGCCCATCACTTTCCCTCCAGAGGCTAACCAACCTTTTCAAATTGTGGATGACAATTTGGAAGAAAATAAGTAACCCAATGTGCAGCAGTTTAAAAGACATGCTAAAATACCGAGTGGTCTCCTGAAGAAGGTAGAGGGATCATAGGCACTAAGTTAAATAAGTTTATCTGTCTATATTTTTAGCTTCTTATGTTTCTATTTTGGTGGCCAATGCTAGTAAATTATGTTGACAATGTAAGGCTGAACAAACTCCAATTTCCTGGGTCTGATCGCCTCTGCATTAAATCCAGGCTCCGGGTCACACTGATCTGAACTTCCCTCTGGGTTGTAAGAACCAATAGGACCTTTCTGCTTGGCCTTCCTAATCATCCTGCAAGGATAAGCTAACTAGATGGAGGCCAGGGATTCTGGCTATCCTTTCCTGAAGGCAGTGGGAGGCAGTAAGGAGGGAATACAGGGCAGAGTGTGCCAGGTTTGCCCCAGGTTTGATGGGGGCAGGGTAGGAGGTGGGGCAGGGAGTGGAGAGAGTCACTCTCCTCCTTGGACGTTGAATTAGAGCAGGCACGTTCAAGAAACTCCCACAGAGTAGAATATGTATGTATTTATGTCTTTCCATGTTTGAAAAACAAATTGGTCTTACAGTCAAGCTGTCTACTTATTTTAAAGCTTTTTGTTGGGGAAATAGTACAGATGTACTTCCTAGGCTAATGGGGTTTAAAGTCTAGTTGGGAAGACAGTTTGGGGGGATTGTTTGTCTTATAGACAAAGTCATGGACAGAGAAGAGATAGGACTCAGAGGTCAGCCAAATGGTATGAAAGTGGATGATGAGGAAAATAAAAGGAACAAGTGGGACTTTTGTGTTGGAGCTGTTTACTGTGATGGGAGATAGCATTGTGACTGGGTTCTTGGGCTACAAACTTGAGGTCATATTAATGCCTGTGCCATAGGTAGTGTGGATTCAATGAGTCAGTATTTGTAAAGCCTGCAGGACAGTGTCTGATACTGTAGGCATGCAATAATTATTCTCTGCTGTAAGAGAACTTGAAAAATACATCTGGAGGAGAGACTCCAGAATTCTGTTTTGGCAATGCAACATCTGAAATGCCCAAGAGACAAATAAGTTTATACACTGAGAGGGCAACTCAGGGGAAAAGTTCAAGGCTGATGTGGCCACTGGGATTCATCTGCATATAAATGTTACTGAAAGCTATTTCACCGAGTGAGGTTTCCTTGGAGATTATTTAATAAAAATAGATGATCATGGGCCCACTGATTTTCAGTCCATGTGCATGGTACACTAGTGTACCATGAAGAGGATCTTAGGATCCTCAAAATAATTAAATTAAATTATTTTTGAAAGCCATTCAAAGCATAGTAAGTATATTCTTGTTTATACTTTTTTTTTTTGATCAACATAATTTAAGTGTGATTTGGAAGTTTAACTATAGGTTCAAGTGTGCCGTGATATAAAAAAGGTTAAAAACACTTGTCTAAACTCTAGGAGTGAAGTGAACTTTCCTTTGTAGGGAAAAATCAGTCCCTTTCTTAAGCAGAAGGTATAAGTCCATCAACCATATAATTTTGGGAAAGGATCTTTTCTCCAGCTTTTTTTTCTTGGCTGCTGAGGAAAAGGGGAGGGTCTTCAACATATGTTGGGAGGAATGATAGAATCTATTTAACCCCCTGAATGAATTAAACCCCACTCTGTTAGCAATGATGGGACTCCTCCATTAAACTCGGTTTGTTTGATGAGGGATGAGACCTAACCTCACATGATGAAAAATTTGATGTAAGGGTATGGTGAACTATGGTTGAGTTAGGTTGAGTAGAATCAGATTTTAAAGCACTAAAAAGAATTTTAGCTGTCAGAGGATGTACGTGATTCCCAGATGCGATACTTTGCATACTGATTAAGCAATCATGACCTATTTAGTTTGATTTATAATGAAATGAAAATCTATGATATATTAATGAAAGATGTTGGTATATTTTAGTCTGCAGGAGGATTCAAATTGGAATAGGCCCCAATGAGTAGGAATAATTACACAGCAGATTGAAATCATTTCCTTTATAGAAAGATTCCAGGAATACAGGAGCAGGCAAGGGAGCATCTGTGCCCATGGCTGTTGTTGCCATTGTTCTTGTGGTTTTTTATGTGCCCAGGTTTGAGAGAATCCAAGAACCCACAAAAATGTCCTTCCTTTTTGATTTTTTCCTGCTTTTTTATGTTGTCTTTAGGCTTCAAGGAGATGGGGGAAGTGGATGGTTTGGGGGTAGGAGAAGGTAGAGAAATTGAATCTCTTCTGTAGGTAGAAGTAGGAATGAGGAAATGCAACTTTGTGGGGAGCTAGTCAAACTGATAGGCTTCATTTATTAGATTTAATAAATGTTCTGCTTTGCTGAGCCCTGAAATCTCCCCACTGATAAACCCCTCTGAATTGTGCCACAGTTCAAATGGTAGGTCTACAAAGAGCAGAATATTTGAGAAAGGGAATTTAAACTATTCAATCTTTTTGAAAACTTAATAACTTCATCTTATATAAAGAGAAGTAAAAGCCTCACACTCACCATTTTAAAAAAAATGCACAGTCCTTGGAAATTGAAGTTTAGTTTATTACGATTTATTTACTCTTTCATTTTGTGCTCCTAAGACTTCCAGGCCATCGTGGTCAGGAATGATTATTATCTCTTTTTATGAGGAGCTGCCGTAGCACTGTTGAGTTCAGAAGTGCGAGTGAAGATTAAAGACCTAATTTTAAAAGATGCGCATATCCAATCTCTCACACAGTCCCTCATTCTTTTTACCTATAGGCTTTCATCTTATTACACAATTTTTTTTCCCTAGATGCAAGTGGTAAATTTATGTTTTCATAACACATTTAGGGAAGCTTTGGAGGAAAATAACTCTATATGGTTTGTTTTTTGTATCTTTGGGGATATATGCTGACTTTAAATGCATACGCTCTTTTAAATCTCATGATAGAAAATATATCCATGCTATCAAATAGCTTCTTGTAAAAAGATGAATTTTTACTTTTAAATGCTTTTAGTCCAAACATTTTAGAAGATGATATGTTTTCTCCTTTTGACTGTAATCCTGACTTTCAAATTGGGAAGACATGACATAGAAATTCAACAGAACGCTTTTTATTTTGCTTGGAAAGACCCTTACCCTATACTACTGAAGGTCGTGGGATTGCAGTGTTGGCCAAACAGCTAACCTTAAGTGCTGTCTATTCCAGCCAAACGGAGACTCTGAAAAGTAAAGCCTATTTCCCTGTTGACTTTCACGGAAAAATAGAAAGCTTACTCATACTTAAAAACAAAAACAAAACACCAAACAAACCATCCCCCCCATTCCCAATAAATAGTCTTAAAATGAGTTAATGCATATGAAGTATTCAATAAATAATTGTTGCTATCATAGTTAAACCTCTGCCAAAGAAAGGTTTATCCCAGATCAAGTCCCTATAGAACTGTTTTTGCTAGAATTGCTTCAGGACATGAAAGGATGAATTTCCTGTCAATTCACCTTCAGGTCTTGGTTGTCGTCCAGGGTTAGAAACTGCACACAGGAAATTCCTGGCTCTGCATCTGTAGCTGAAGTGCAGACAGGCACACACACAGACCTAAGGCACATACTCCCAGTTTTTCCACTGCCTAAGGCACAATTGACAGCAACTCAAGGACATCGAAACAATTCTGTATTTAAGGAAAACATATTGTCTCTCTGCTTTATCAGTTATGGAAGCCAGCAATAGTGTAACCTGTATTTAGCTTAAAATAAGAGATAAAGAGATGTTAGCAATGTAGAATGCTAAAACCATTTCCATTTAAACTACAAGATTGTCAAGTAAATCAGGAGATTAGTATTTAAGTTGTTTTTTGTTATTTGAATATTATTGAACATAGTTTTATAAAATAAGGTTAAAAAACAATTTTCAGTATCAGTGGTATACAATGTCAGTGAAATCCCATGGCCTAATAAAGGAAATAAAATGCAAATATACCAAATTCCTTGGTATTATCAGTTGGCTGACAGGGGGAGTTTTTTGTTTGTTTGTTTGTTTTCTAAGACTCAGGCTCCTAGTTCCTGGATGAGGATGTATATTACTCATTCAGTTTTAAGTTCAAGTTCATTTGGGACTCAGCATAAGATCATGGGGTTTATGCAATATGCAACTCCTAAGGCACGCTGCACTTAGACTGGTATGTGAGTGGTGCTCCTTGCACTTTTTTAGTACTCTGAGCCCAATGGCCTATTTTTCGTGGAGTCTCTGGTTACTTTGTTCTTGGAAATCACTTCTCCACATATGACCTTCTCTCATTTGTTCCCTTTCTTTCAATTATGCTAAGTAATGTATGTGAAATAGCTACTAGCTGTTTTCAGGAAATCTGGTGGTTAACCTAAGGAAGACAAAAAATACATCTTAGCATTCTTAAAATACAGTATTTCATTTCTTTCCCTGAGCACTGGAGCTGTAGAAAGCTGATTTAACTCACCTTCAAATGACTGTCATCTTCAAAGCAAAAAGACATTCTGATGAAGGCAGGGACCCTGTGAGGCCTTAGTCCTACCTATGTCATTGGAGAGTCATAATTTTTCTGGGCTGTGGTTTCATCTGTAATCTGAAGGCATTGACCCTAGTGCTCTTCAGATGTAACGTTAAATAATTCTTAGAAATAAGGAATCCTAAAATATTTCTTTTAAAAAATAATTTTATTTTTTCCAGTTGTTCTTTATTTGTATATATATTCCTGGGGTACAAGTGCCTCCACCACTGAAACAACACACATTATAGATACCAAATAGCTTCCCATCATCCACATCCTTACCTCCCTGTACACCTCCAGGTCTCCACTGTCCATCATCCCACACTCTGTTCCATGTGTACACATTATTTAGCTCCCAGTTACAAATGAGAACATGGAGAGTTTGTCTTTCTGTGTCTGAGTTGTTTCACCTAAAATAATGGCCTCCACATTTCCATCCACATTGCTACAAAGACATGATTTCATTATTTTTTACAGATATGTATTTCATTGTGTCTTTATCCCACTTTTTAATGGGGCTATTTGGGGGTTTTGTTGTTTACTTCCTTATATATATTTTTAATTGGTTTTTATTAAATCATAACTTTGTACATTGATGCATTTATGGGGTTAAGGGTACTGCTTTGATACACAATGTGAAATGCTTACATTTAACTAAGTAACACATCCATTACAATTATACTCATATAAATTCTACATATTAGTCCCTTGTCAGATGTAGAGTTTGTAGGTATTTTCTCCCGTTCCATAGGTTGTCTGTTCACTCTACTGATTATTTCTTTTGCTGTGAAAAAGCTTTGTAGGTTAATTAAGTCACATTTGTCTATTTTTGTCTTTTATGGCCTGTGCTTTTAAAGTCTTAGTCATAAATCTTTACTTAGACCAACGTCCAAAAGAGTTTTCCCTACATTTTTTTCTGGTATTTTTGTAGTTTGGGGTCTTACATTCACGTTTATAATCCATCTTGAGTTACTTTTTGTGTATGGTAAGAGATAAGGGTCTAGTTTCACACTTCTACATATGGCAACCTAATTTTTCCAACATCATCTATTGAAAAGGGTATTTGTTCCCCAGTATATGTTTTTGTTGGCTTTATCAAAAATCAGTTGGTTGCAAGTATGTGGCTGTAAGTATGGGATCTTTATTCCATTCCATTGATTAATGTGATTATTTTTTATCTATACCATGCTGTTTTAGTTATTATAGTTTGTAATATAATTTGAAGTCAGGCAGTGTAATGCCTCCAACATTGTTCTTTTTCCCCAAGACTGTTTTGGCTATTTTGGCTCTTTTTTTGTTTCATAGGAACCTTAGAATTGTTTTTGTAATTCTATGAAAAATGATGTTAGTATTTTGATAGCAATTGCACTGAATTTATAGATTACTTTGGTCAGCATGGGCATTTTAGTAACATTAATTCTTCTGATTCATGAGCATGGGATGTTTTTCAATTTGTTTGTGTCATCTATAATATTTTTCATCAGTGTTTTCTAGTTTTCCTTGCAGAGATCATTCACCTCCTTGGTTAAATATATTCCTAGGGTTTTTTTGTTTTTGTTTTTGTTTTTAGCTATTGTAAAAGGATGTCTTCTTGGCTTGATTTTATTGGTATACAGAATTGCTTTTGATTTCTGTGTGTTGATTTTATACCCTAAAACTTTACTGAATTCATTCGTAAAATGCAGGAGCTTTTCAGTAGAGCTTTAGGGTTTTCTAGATATAAGATTATATCATCAGCAAACAGGGATAGTTTTGACTTCCTCTTTTCTGATTTGGATGCCATTTCTTTTCTAAAATATTTAACATTGCCTTAACCTATCCATATGGCTGAATTTTAACACTGAAATTTTGTATAGAGATAGAGTTGCATTGTTAATGGTAGGGACAAAATGTCATTAATACCACACTAAAGGCAGGGCTGAGCAAGATGACCAGAAGAGGACCAGAAGGATCCTTCAGCTGAGCTCTCCTGGTACAACTAGGGTAAAAGAGAGAACCCAGCCATATCTGGCACAGGGACTTTACCCAGAGTCATAGCTCAGGGAACATAGCAAGGTGGTGGTTAGCTGGATACAGCATGTGATCCAGAGTAGTGGAAATCTGACTCACTAGATGGGTAATTCTCAGCACAGGGATTGGCCAGCCGTCTGCCCCCTGTCCAGGATGGGAGGAAGCCTTTCTGGAGATTTTGGTTTGAGGAGGAAGCTGCACATTGAGTGGAAAGCTTAGAAGAATGGGTGGACTCAGACAGTATACAACAACCAGATATGAATACTGATTGGAGAGGATTTGCCATCAATTTGGTGGCTGGCAAGACACCCATACCGGGAGGTCTCTGTGGCCAGGGGGGCTGCCATTGTAGAAAGGTTGTGAGAAGGTCTTAGCAGGGGCCTAAAGCACAGCTGTCTTAATTCCACCTGCTGGGATCAGGGATCCACTCTTGGGACAGGCTGAGCGTCCCTCACTCCATGGGACTGGTGTCAGGGGACACTGTGAGACCTGCCTTTGAAGGATTCTCGAGAGCTTAAAGATCCCAAACCAGCAGGATCTGAATGCTGAGGAAATAATCAGGTGCTTACCAAAGACAACTAAGTTAGGAATAAGAACGACAGAGGTTGTCAGCTGTGTTCTCCAGCTCTTTAAAAAAAAAAAAAAGCACCACCTGGTGTCTCAGTGACATATTGCAACATATATATTGCTATTAAAGTTGGCCCCTTCTGATATATATATACACACACACATTTTTTGTATTTTTGTATTTTTTAAATTCTTTATTGTTTTTCTCTTCTATATTGCTGAGGTTGCTACAGTTTTGGGCTATTTGAGCTTATCTTGTTTTGTTTTGTTTTGTTGTGTTGTGTTTTTGCTAATTTGTTTGTTTGGTTCTATTCTTAACTTCCATTTTTACTTTCATCAAGAGCAAGGACTCCTGGAATTTTACTCATGGTATTTAAGCCCCATTTATTCTCTCTCTATATTCCACTCCTCTTCATTCTCTCTTTTAATGGAGACTGTTCTACTTTCCTCATCTTTTCCACATAAATCACTCATGTAACAGCTAAGATATTTCCCCCCCCCCTTTTGGGTCTTTTTTTCTTTCTTTCCTTTTTACTTTTCCCTCTCTCTTCTTTATTTGATACAACTGAATTTTTAATTTTCTTTATCTATTCTTATTTTATTTCACTCCTTTTATTTTTAATCTTTTCTTTTATTTCTGGGTGCTGGGGTGGCATGACTGTGGGCTGGCAGGGAGGTCACAGCAGTAGTCTGGCTCAAGGAGGCCAGGTGATCATGGCATAGGGAGCACTTCTACTTTTGGCCCCAAGAAGACAATATTGGCAAGTCCACACTGTAGAATTTTTCTATTTCTATTTAATTTTTATTTATTTTTTCCTTCTTGTTTTTTCTCTTTTCTTTCTCTTCATATTTTTGGCAGAAGGAGAATTTGGCTTTGCTCAGGCTGGTAGGGAGCTCGTGATTTTGGGAGGAACCCAGATCCTCAAAATCCTTGAATTATAGGCATGGCTTTAACACCATGCCAATCAATATCATTTATTCTACCACTCTGATTCTCTCTTCTTGTCCTCATTCTCTCCTGTTCTTCAATTCTTTTCTTTCATCCCCATTTCCTTCTTTTTCTTTTCTTTTTTTCTTTTCCTCTTGTTTCTCCCTTCTTGTACTTTACCCTTTTCTTCCTTTTGATCTAAGCTCTGAGACAAGGTAATTTGAAGCAAAGAAGGCAGTGAGAAGGAAAAAGGAGAATAAGGTGGTAAACAAGAAGAAAGAACACACAAGGAAGAACCAATAGAAAAATTGGAGCAACATGGAAAACCCAAACAGAACAATACCCCATGGGATCATGAGGCAGCTTTGCAGAAGATTACACCCATAAAAAATTAATGGATTTCATAGAAAGAGAATTTAAAATATGGATAATAAAGATAATAAAAGGAATGAATGAGAAAAATGGAAGGACAGAACCAAAAGTCAGATGAGAGATATGTAGAATATAGAAAGGATATGGTGCAGCTTAAGGAAATGAAGGAAACAATCAAAGTATGTAAAGATGCAGTAGAAAGTATCAAAAATGGAGAAGAAGGAACCTCAGAGCTAGAGGATAAAGTTTTTGAGTTAACACAAATAATCAAAAAGGCAGAAAAGAAGACAAAGAAAGCAGAACAGGTGCTTAGAGAACTACAAGACTCCAGGAAGTGTTCAAGCATACAAATAATAGGGATCCCTTAAGGAGAAGAAGATTGTCCCAAAGGAATGGAAGCCCTACTAGAGACTATCATAAATGAAAACTTGCCAAGTTTTACTAAAGATCTCATCACACTCCTTTCAGATGAATATCGAACCCAGGTCATTTCAACTCAAACAGAGGTTCTCCAAGACACCTTATAATGAACCTGTCCAAAGGCAAAATTAAAGAAAAAATTCTGCAAGCAGCCAAGAGTGTCAACTGACCTACAGAGGCAGAGCCATTAGGATGACAGCAGACTTTTCAACTAAAACTTTTCAAGCCAGAAGAGCATGGTTATCCACCTTTGACATTCTTAAACAAAACAATTTCCAGCCCAGAAATCTGTATCCTGCTAATGTAAGCTTCAAAATTGATGGAGAAATTAAATCTTTTGCAGATATACAAACATTGAAGAAATTTGCCACAACAAGATGAGCTCTACAGGAAATACTTAGACCTATTCTCAACACAGACCATCACAATGGACCACCAGCAAAATAAACACTCTGAAGCTAAAGGTTAAAACTTAGCTTCCCTTAGCTTAAGGTTAAAACTTGGCTCAATGGACAAAACTACACAACAGACTTTTAAAAAATAATATGAATAGAACTCTACCACACTTATCAATTTTCTCAATATGTCAATGATTTAATTAACCACTGAAGAGGCACAGGCTGGTGGACTGGATGAAAAAGCACAAGCCATCCATATGCTGTCTCCAGGAAATACACTTAGCCTTGAAGGACAAATCAAGACTCAGGGTTAAGGGATAGAAAACAGTATTTTAAGCAAACAGAAATTAGAAGAAAGGAGGGGTTGTGATCTTGTTTTCAGATACAAGCAGATTTAAAGCAACTAAAGTTAAGAAAGACAAAGATGGAAGTTAAGAATAGAACCAACCAACCAGATCCTTTATACTGGTCAAAGGAACAATACAACAAGAAGACATTTCAATTTTAAATATTTATGCATCCAATTTAAATGCACCCAGATTTATGAAACAGACCTTGATGAGTCTGAGCTATATGATATCC
The DNA here is from genome assembly GCA_963574575.1 of Galagoides demidoff. NCBI lineage: Eukaryota > Metazoa > Chordata > Mammalia > Primates > Galagidae > Galagoides > Galagoides demidoff. Next base: position 34,465 of record CAUYQV010087907.1, on the reverse strand, counting down.
CATAACACAATCATAGCCAGGGTCTTTAACACCCTCTGACAGAACTGGACAGATCCTCTAAACAGAAACTGAACAAAGATACAAAAGACTTAAATATGTCCGTCCCTAGAACAAATGGGATTAATAGACATATATGGAACACACCATTCCAAAGCTAAAGAATATACATTTTTCTCATATACTCCCAAACTGACCACATCCTAGGATACAAATCAAACCTCAGCAAAATTAAAAGAATAGTAATTATACCTTGTATCTTCTTAGATCACAAGGCAATAAAGATGGAACTCAACTCCAACAAAAATGTTCATCCCCACACAAAGGCATGAAAATTAAACAATTTTATGCTGAATGACAAATGGGTTCAGGAAGAAATAAAAGAGAAAAATGTTAAATTCCTCAAACATAATAACAATGAAAGCACAAGTTACCAAAATCTGGGATGCAGCAAAAGTATTCTTAAGAAGGAAAGTTATCACATTAGGCACCTATGTTCAGAAAATGAAAGGGAGATAATCAACAAACTCAGGAAATATCTTATGGAATTGGAAGAGAACAACAATCTAATCCCAAACCCAGCAGAAGAAAAGAAATAACCAAAATTAAATCAGAGATTAATGAAATTGAAAACAAAAGAATCATTCAGAGAATTAATGAAACAAAAAGTTGACTTTTTGAAAAAATAAATTGATCAAACTTTGGCCAGATTAACTAGAAAGAGAAGAGTAAAATCTCTAATAACTTCAATCAGAAAAAATAAAGGGAAAATAACAATAATACAATATAGATAACAGATATGTTAACAGCTGATACAAAAGATCATCTCTGAGTACTACAAGAAACTCTATGCCCAGAAATTTGATGATGTGGAGGAAATGAATCAATACCTGTAATTGCACCCACTCCCTAGGCTTAACCAAGGAGAAATAGATCTCTTGAACAGACTTATTTCAAGAACTGAAATTGAAGAAACAATAAAAAAAACTTCCAACGAAAAAATGCCCTGGTCCAGATGGCTTCACACCAGAATTCTATCAAACCTTCAAAGAAGAGCTTATACCTGAGCTGTGGAAATTATTCCAAAAAAATTGAGAAGGAAGGAATCTTCCCCAACACATTCTACAAGCAAATATCACCCTCATACCAAAACCAGGAAAAGACCCAATTAAAAAAGAGACCCTTAGATTAACTTCACTAATGAATATAGATGCAAAAATTCTCAGTAAAATCCTAGCCAATAGATAATAGCTACACATCAAAAAAAATCATTCATCATGATCAAGTAGGTTTCATTCCTGGGATGCAAGGCTGATAAACAAGTCCATAAACATAATTCACCATATCAACAGAAGCAAAAACAAAGACCATATGATCCTCCCAATAGATGTGAAAAAAGAACATTTGATAAAATTTAGCATCCTTTTCTAATTAGAACACTTAAGAATATAGGCATAGGTGGCACATTTCTTAAACTGATTAAAGTCATCTATTACAAACCCACAGCTAATATTTTACTGAATGGAGTAAAACTGAAAGCTTTTCCACTTAGAAATGGACCCAGACAAGGTTGTCCTCTGTCTCCATTACTATAGTGCTGGAAGTTCTAGCCAATACAGTCAGGCAAGAAAGAGAAAGAAAGGGCATCCAAGTGGGTGCAGAGGAGGTGAAACTCTTGCTCTTTGCCACCAATATGATCTTAGAGAATCACAAAGATTCAACTACAAGATTCCTGGAAGTGATCAAAAAATATAGCTATGTCTCAGGATACAAAGTAAATGTCCACAAATCAGTAGCTTTTGTATATGCCAATAATAGCCAAGATGAGAAGCTAATCAAGGACACAATTCCCTTCACAGTAGTTTGAAAAAAATTAAATACCTAGGAACACACATAACAAAAGAGGCAAAGGACCTCTTCAAAAGAAATTACAAAACCCTAAGAAAAGAAATAGCAGAAGATATTAGCAAATGGAATAACCTACTATGCTCATGGCTGGGGAGAATCAACATTGTGAAAATGTCTGTTCTTCACATTTATAAGAGGGACTTTATGTAAAAAATATAATCAGTGTATCCTAATTCTTTGTACCCTCAATGAATCCCAAACAAGAAAAAAAAAAAATATATATATATATACCACACTAAAGTAGTCACATCTCCATATATATGTATGCTCACCTCCAATTTTGCTATAGAAATTTGTTTAAAACACAGTACAGCTATCATTTATTTACAAGATGTACTTGTCTCTAGATAGCTATATTTAAACCAAGCCATTAAATTCACAATGTCACATTAATACACAGAAGTGTTCAAAAGTCACCCCTGCTCAAACTTTAAAGCATAATCAAATACATAAAATTTAACTACATGGAACAATTTAAAAGAAAATTAAATATTTAGTCTAATTGTAAGAAATTCCTGAAGAAGTGCAGAACCAACACAAGAATGAATTCTCTACTTACAGTCCCAACTTCATGCAGTGCCCATAGATATTGCAGACTATTTCTTTACTTTCTCCCTGAGTCACCTTTCAGGCCATACAGAGTCAATGGTGGGGGGATGCTCCATAAACTCTCTTTCTTCAGCCTTCCTTGGTTAACTTTCCTATCCCAATTTCTCTTTTCTCCTCAGGGCTCAGCTCCCTTCTGCTGGCACTTACTTGGACAAAGCCCCATGGACCTCATACTCTAATTGGATTTTCTCTGTCCAATGTGCCTTTTAAAAGTCTTCGTAAGGGTTTAGGCTTAGGTCTTTTTAATTCTTCAAAGTGGGGCATTTAACAACACAATTCTTTTCTTGCTAAATTAGATGGCATTACAAAGCAGAACAGCTAGAACAGAGGCCCTAAGGCAGGAGGGGACCTGGCATCTTCCAAGAACAGTATGGAGGTCAGGAGGACAGGAGTAGAGTGAACAAGTGGGAAGAGATGAGGGGGCCAGACTATTCAGGGCCATCGTAGGGATTACCTTGTGGACTTTAGATTTTTACTCTGAGGAGCCAGTGCCAGGCTAAGAGCAGAGAAGTGTCATGCCATGACTTCATGCCTCAGGCTCTGTACTGATAAGGGACCATGAGGAGATAAAGGTGGAAGCAAGGAGTCTAGTTAGAAGGCAATTGCAACAGCCCTGGTGACTGGTGATGGTGAATTGAACTAAGGTGATTAGTGGAGGTGGTCAAAATATAGACAAATTCTGGGCCTATTTTGAAAGTTGAAATGAACCAACAGTGTTTCCTGGTGGACTGGATTTAGAAGGTCAAAGAAATGAAAGTGTCAATGATGATGCTAGTCTCCTACTTTGGTCCTTCAATGGATTGTGTTAATTCCTTAACAAAATACGTGAGAAACTTTTGCATAGGAAAAAAGTTTGTCTTGACATACTTCAAAATTGTAATGTCAGTAAAAAGAGTCCTAGACTGTGCCTAATTCCAAATTCCAGTCCATAGAGTAAGAATATGTTTCTTCTGGACATAATACTGTGATATCTTCACTTTGAAAATTTGCAGACTCATTATGTTTAATGCCCTTTTCACAGCATAGCCCAATTATTACTTTGTGAAAACTTTGTTAGCATCCTACAAATATAACTAGGGTAGGAATTGAAGATTTTTCCTATTTATTTATAAATAACACCTCTTATTTTTAAGGCCAAACCCACTACATTTATATCTTGCTTTTGAAGACTATTCTGAGTCTACTTAATTCAAGCATTTAGGACGTGGCTATGGGAAGCTGTTTCATAGCATATTTTTTCTGAAGAAGTCTCAGCTCGTGCCATTTCAAGTTTACACCTCACTAAAATCTTGTAATGAGGATTGATCTTTTATTTCTGGTCTTTAATATTTAGTACTGCTTGAATAGCCTTTCATTAATGAAAAGTTAAATGACAGTTTATTTCATGTATAATGTGCCTGAAATTCTGTGGTTTCACATGTTCAAAGATATTTTTTCCTTAATTAGAGTTTAAAATCATAGGGCAGTAGGTAAAGATAAAATATAATTTGAATAAGCTGATATTTTTGGACCTTCACATAAAAAATAAATGAGGCAAACTCCCTAAAAGCTGCTCATTTCTCCCACCTTCTCACGTCTTACCCGCTGCTGAGCCAGGGCCCTCTGGCCCATTGTACTTGTACCCTCTACATCCTTGTCACCAAGTTCTTCTTTGACCCTTGTTCCCCTTGCTTTTTTCCCATATGTGGTAGGAATGAATATTTAGTTTTAAGGTTTATCAACAAATGATGTATGGTTTTTACCTTTTCTGAAGAACAGGTATTGTGTAATTAAATAACACACGGAGCTGATAGTGTTATAGATTCAATCCATCCTGTTAAAAAAAGAAAAAAGAAAAAAGAGGATTCTAGCTTGCCATATTATCAAGCGATCATCATATGATCAAGTGATTTCAGTCTAGGAGAAGCCAAAGGGGTATATTTGCAAGCATTCACTGGAGTCTTATATTATGTTTAAGACTGGGTGACCTGTGGGGGATGGGGAAGGGGGTGGAGGGGAAATGGAAGTTCCTGCACAGCTGATTTCAAATGCTGTAAAAGTTTTCTCAAAGGTAGCAGATACAGGCCAGGCACAGGGGCTTATGCATGTGAAATAATGCATAGCACTTTGGGAGGCTGAGGCAGGAAGATCACTTGAGCTCAAGAGTTTGAGACTTATCTGAAGAGGGTGGTGGGTTCGAACCCGGCCCCCGCCAAAATGCAATAAAAAATAGCTGGGCATTGTGGCGGGTGCCTATAATTCCAGCTACTTTAGAGGCTGAGGCATGAGAATCTCTTGAGGCATGAGAATCTCTTAAGCCCAAGAGCTGGAGGTATGAGAATCTCTTAAGCCCAAGAGCTGGAGGTTGCTGTGACCTGTGACACCACAGGACTCTACCGAGGATGACAAAAGTAAGACTCTTGTCTCTAAAAAAAAAAAAAAAAAAAGGAATAGAATAATTAGCCAGATGCTGTGGTGGGAGGCTGAGGCAGGAGGATTGCTTGAGCCAAAGGGTTGGAGGTTGCTCTGAGCTAGGCTGAGGCCACAGCACTCTAACCTGAGCAAGAGCGAGATTCATGCAGGTACATGCAGGTATTATAGGCATCAGGAACATTGGGGAAACTTAACCTGGGAGCAGCACAAATTAGAAGATATTATTGTTTCTTTAAAATATGTACAAAAATCAGATGGATTTCTTTTTATTCTTCAAGTCATACACGTTGTATTTCCCACTTTATTAACAAACTCAGAAATTTCTCATCCCTGTAAGTAGTACTGTCCTTCCTGTTGTGCTACAGTCTAAACACAGTCTTTTTATCTTGTTCTTATTTGTCCCAGAGGTGTCTATCCATTATCTCTGTAACCCACCGTACTTCTCTCAGTTTCTATTTCCACGGCTCCCCCATTCACGGTCACAGAATAGCATCCTCTTTGATGTCGTCCATTCCGTCCTCTAATATTTAGAGTTTCTCCTCTACCCCTGTGCCAGCTCCTGGGGACACAAACACAAATGGCTTCCTTGACCTCAAACAGTCACAGTCTAATGCCAACTTAGGCTTATAAAGAAATACCACCTTCTTATATTCCTAAAACTCTTTTGGAAAAAAGTCATTATATCATCTTCAGATATGCCCTTATTATTCCCAGCTATAAATATTTAAAAAATAAGTTAAATAACTCCTCATATTGTATCATTTTCTGGTGAATTTCAACCATAATTAATAGTATAAGTTTAGTTTTCCTTCCAAAACCTGTATTTTCTAAGCTGTATGTTACTTTTGGTAGCTAGCTTTCATTGACCAATGTCTTTTAGTAGAATTAATGCACTTTTTAAGAACAACTCTCCACTCCAGTAGCAGTTCCATTATTTGTGAAGGAAGATCTGCGCATTCAGACCTGCATTTGGGTATGTCTGTTCTTCCTGAATTCAGGGTTAATAGTCTGACTTAGCCTCCCATCTCCAAGCAATGAATGGGAACTATTGCTTCTGTGGCTCCTTTTCCTAAATCTGTTTAGGAAAGGGAATTTTCAAAGGAAAGAAGGTGAATGTTTGATGAGTGATCATGAGATAGAGCTGTGTTGCTTACTGTTATCCTCTATCACTTCCAGCTACAAGAAAACACATGAAACCCTGAGTCACGCAGGGCAGAAGGCAACTGCAGCTTTCAGCAATGTGGGGACGGCCATCAGCAAGAAGTTTGGAGACATGAGGTACTGTGGGAAAGAACCGTGGGAACAGGGCCAAGCCCCTGGCTTTCTGACTGAAGGGAACATTATGGCTGATATTGATTGATGACTAAGATACATTTTTATATTGGGACATTTTTTTGCCTGAAGATCAGTTTAGGGGTGCTAGTCCTAAAAATGCCCTTTTCTCTAGAACCCAATCTAGTCAAAATAGAAGGTAGAGGGTAACCAGTAAGGGACATTTTAAAAGAATGTAGCACACATTTAATCTTATTAGCTAAAATTTAAATGGTAAGTGAAAATATACATTCAGTAGAGTATGCTCTGATAAACTGCTCTAGGTTGTATGTTTTTATACAGTTATCCAGTATTTTTTGTGCTAAATACACATATATTTATTCTTTTGTTCCAATAAAGCACCATATATTTACTTTTTTATGGTTTTTTCCTTCACTTTAGCAATATTTTGTGAAGATCTTAAAATGCATTACACCTTTATTTTTTTTTAGTGCCCCCCTTCATGATGCGACAGCTGCATTTTTTTTTTTTTCTTTGAGACAGAGCCTCAAGCTGTCCCCCTGGGTAGAGTGCTTGGCATCACAGCTCACAGCAACCTCTAACTCCTGGGCTCAAGCGAGTCTCCTGCCTCAGCCTCCCGAGTAGCTGGGACCACAGGCACCTGCCACAATGCCCGGCTATTTTTTGGTTGCAGCTGTCATTATTGTTTTGGTGGGCCCGGGCTGGATTCGAACCCGCCACCTTAGGTGTATGTGGCTGGTGCCTTAGCCACTTGAGCCACAGGCGCCGAGCCAACAGCTGCATCTTTAATGTCTTTATTACTTTAACACTAGTGCAAGGCTGTGGTAACACTTTTAGACAAATATCCTTGTACATTTGATTATTTTTATGATTTCGCTATTATATAAATTAGGAGTAAACATCAAGGTTAATTTTGAACTGAGAACCAAAATGCCTCACCGTTGACATCAGAAAAAAAATGTAGTATTGGCCGCTTTTATTTTTTGTATTATGTATGAGGAAGCTATATAGAGTTACTAGTCTTAGAGTTTTTACTTATTTAAATACATATCATAGTTTATTTTGAATTTGGTTAATATGCTTTGGGACATTTCTCTTTAGAAATCAGTTTCATTTTTCTCTCTAGAAACCAAATTTATATTTAAAAAACATTTCAAATGCATTTTATGTTATTTTAGTATTATTATTATTATGTGAGATAGAGTCTCACTATGTCACCCTTAGTAGAGTGCTGTGGCGGCACAGCTCACAGCAACCTCAAACTCCTGGGCTTAAGTGATTTTCTTGCCTCTGCCTCCCAAGTAGCTGGCATTACAGGTGCCCACTACAACAGCCAGCTATTTTTTTTGTTGCCATTGTCATTGTTGTTAGCTAGCCCAGACCGGGTTCAAACCCACCAGCCTCTGTGTATGTGGCCAGTGCCCTACCCACTGAGCTACGAGTGCCACCCTTCAAATACTTTTTAAGTTTCTTCTTTTTAAAAGAAATCTGTTCTTATTTATTTTCCTGGATTCTTAAACTATTACTTTTTGATAAAAATAAAAAGCTTTTGATACGTAAAGGAAAATATTTCTGTTTGCATTTTAATATTTATGTTTACACATATGTGTATCTTGTTTTCTTTTACTTTAAAAATTGCTGGATTATGCCTAATATTCATGAACCATCTTATCAATTAGGCATTCCCAAGGCCAGAGTTAAATAAGGACATGTGTGTGAGTTTGCTGTTTTATCTTCATTTTTACCAATACCCCCACAGCAAAAAGCAAACAAAGTTTTTCAGAGGCAGGTGTGATGAACTGGTAAACCTTCTGGATTATTGCTTACCCCTAATTTTATTACAAATAAAATTTGCAGTTCATTCCAATGGTATTATAATATTTATCTAAAGTAATTAAATAATCCCTTAAAACAGGAAACATCCCATTACCTATTATGCCTGAGAACATATTTGGCCATGTTTATAAAATTTGATTTCTACACACTTAGTTGAAATCTTTCGCTTGAACACTGGAAATTCAGCCTATCACTGCTACCTGGAATAGTGTCTCAGCATCTTTAGGGGACCTTACTAAGCACAAATGAAGCTTGTTTAGAATACCTACTCCCAGCTTGTACCTCTCAGAGATCGTGCCTCAGTACAGTGAGTCCTTGGGTGAAGTCTAGGCTTCTGAGCCTGTAACAGGCTCCCAGGTAACTCAGCTTCAGATGATTAGGATATAAGCAAGTCGGATGTGACTCATCTCTTCTGTTCCCGGGTGTTCTCATTTGTGAAATGACGGTAAGAGTAATAGCGTCATTCAGTTACTATGAAAGTAGCAGCAGAGAGCGTGGCATGTATTATGCACTCAATAAATACTAGTTTTTCTCCTTATTAAATGGCCGTCTCAGTTACAAGGTGATCCAACATCATGGAAACTGGGCAGAGTCTATTCACAGGAGCCCATTGTATTTCATAAAGGCTCTGCTGATTGTTCCAAATAGTGACGAATGAAGACTAGTTTCACATTTGTGCTACATCGACACTCATGTTCATCCACCAATTGGGTATAATATCCAGGTTGTCATGATCACCTTTCCTCCTGTTTCAGTGTGGTTTTGTTTTAGCAGAACGAATAACCTATTTCCCAGGAGAGTCAAACTTTTCATAAATTACTACTCCATGTAAAGAATATAATATCTTTATTATCAACTGTGGCTACAAGTATAGGAAAATGCAGCTTATGTTAATTGATATAGTTCTAAAATACTTTGAAGAGTTTGAAAAATTCAGACCTATAGTTCAATGTATTTTATATTTTTATATTTCTCTGAAACCCTTTGTATAAAAATGAGGATAATTCTTGGTGAAAGCAACAAGTTTTGCAAAGAATTTTTAGTTTTACGTTATGCTAAAACAAGTAATATACAGAAAAGTCATTTTGAAATTGCTTAAGTTTAATTAAAGAGTCTTAACTGAGAATATTTAGTAAATTTTGATTTTTTTGTTCAGATTAATGTGCTGTTTATAAGATGATAATGGAGACGTATTAAAATTTTATCACAGACATTTTATTAAAACTTTTTTTGGTTAAAAGTGTTATTCAATATTTTTATTAGTTAAATGAAAACTCTCTTATGCGTTCTTGGAAGAAATTTCCAAACTTGTTCAAAAAGATTGCCAGCAAAACTCAGATACCTTGCAAGGATACCTCTCAGTTTTTTATTAAAATAATTCCAGTGAGTACTTACAATAAGATTTTGAAAATCTAGAGTTTAGACCTTTTAATAACTGGATGAAAAGCACTGTATCAGGATTTAATTTATATGTTTTATAAAAATAAATTATATCTGCCGAGCAAAGTAAGATTTTCAATTTATCCTGCTTGTCACAGAATTGCCTCATCTTCCTCCATCTGTAAAATAACACTGTTAATACCTGCCTGACCAAAGTGTTTCCTGTGAAGTTAAAATGCGGTCACATTTATGAAAGTACTCTGAATAAATTACAAGCTGTTGGAATCATTTTTATAATACTATTGGCATCTTCTTGGAATTTCTCAGTGAATCGGTTCAAACTGTGGTCCAGTGGGGTGAAATGTATGAAGAAGGCATGTAATTTTATTAGACAGTCTAATTCAGTAGAACCTCCATAGTCGACCACCTCCCTACATCGACCACTTCCATAAATTGATCTAATTTTCATGGGCTGGGCATGCACCACCTGTACTCAATGCAAGTTCCTTACATTGACCACCTCCCTATGTTAACTTATTTGTTACAGTCCCAAGGCTGGTCAATTTATAAAGGTTGGAAGCAAAATTTATAATAAGTTGGTATAATAATCTGTAAGATACATTAAAAAGTCAGTATACTCAGAAAAGAGGGGAGAATGGTGTTACCAATCTTTGCTTTGGGGCTCTGGAAAGGGGCGGCAGGGCAGCGGTGGTTGTGCACCTCCTGTGCTAACTGTGCTAACTCTGCTCTGCTTTTCCCCTCATGCTGCTGGGCTGCAGGTCTCACTCCATCGGGTAAGCGCCACGTGGCTATGTGAGGGGCTCTGCCCACTCCCTGGCTGCCCCCTTGCTGCCTGGGGTTCATTTCTTTCCCACTATGCCTCAGTCAGAAAACGCGACTGGACTCTCCTTGGCAGAGCGTGTTCATGACCAGGAAGATACAGATCCTAGGGCACCTACTGTGTCTGAATTTATTTAAGTACATTTATGGATCATTTACACCGATTTCGCTTGCTGAGCAATCTCTTAGGAATCCTTTCCTGTGCCATTTCTTCCTACTTTGGCAGAGGTCCTTAGAATTGAAAGAAGAATAAAAAAGAAAAGTGGCAACAGAGAGGTGGATTTTTAAATAAAACTTCTAGAAAGTAAAGTTGAGAAACAGCAGATTGCTTCTCTAGACTGGCATGTTTCTCTGAATTCCTTGTGACTATGAACTTGTGCCAGTGTTTCACCTGCAGCTTTCTATACCCTCTGAAGTTGGAAGGGAGAAAGGTTACCGGGAAAGCATATAGGTCAAGTTTGCAATTGTCAGTCCCAGGCCAGGAATTAACCCTACTTCTAGCTGGGACCTTATTGTATATATATTTTGAGGGGAGAGGGGAATTTTTTTTCTAGGAAAACTGCTTATATTTACAGAGATGAACAGATTGGTAATGCTGATGAATTTCTTTTAGTGATGTTTTTTAAATGTAATTTTTGAGGAAATATTTTGCCTAATAATTTCCAAATGGAGTGTCTAAAGTTAGACCCGAAGTCTTTGACCTTTACTTTTCTGCGTTCTAGTAAAGTGCTGCCCATACTAATGACCTCAGTGGATATTGTCAGGGAACGGTCAGCCATTTGATCCCTGATCTATTAGCTTCTCAGAGAGGAGAAAGCAGGGACAGTCTTGAAATGTGTGAAGGGGTCCTCCTTAGTATAGTGGTGAGTAAAAAACAAATTTTTTAAGTGGAAAGTGCTTGAAAGGGGGATCCAGCCAGGACTAATGCTTAGGGCGGTGGATCCATTTTGCTGGCTCTCTCTACTCAGCCTGGTTTCTGATTGGAACAGGATACAATATCATAGATAATCAGAGGGAAGATGGGTTTGCTACTGTTGGACTAATAGGATGAGAAGGCTGAATCTCTTAAAATTCTGACAAATGTTTTTGTTCGTATGAAACATTCTTGACAATCAAACCAGAATGGATGCTGAAGCCTTGGCCTCCACTCCGGCCTGTGTGAATTTTGTTGCCGGGCTGGGGTCATGTTTCCTTGACTGTCCTGTGTTAATGACCTGTGTTCCTCGGTTTCTCTACAATGCAATGATTAGTGTCTTCCTGCTAGGCTCTACTTCCTGGGTGCTGGCCTTCTCTGCATGAGCAGGAGAAGGGAGCGGAGGCTCAGGCTGGGCCTAGTGAGGATGTCCCAGGGCTACTGGGCTCACCTGGGGGAAACCAGACCTGCTCAGGTTTCCTGGCCTAGGGGGCCTGCAGGAAGTAAAATAATACGCGACCAAGGATCATCTCTTCTGCATGTATACCCTTGAAAGCTGACTGTGCCCCATTATCCCAAAGGAAAACAAATAGTATCTTGGTGGGGTGGGCAGGGAATATTTCAAAGATGTGAAGTTGCTGTTTTAGAACTGTAAACAGGGAGTTTGTCATGTACTTACATTGTGCCATCTTCTTTTTTCCCCCCTTAATCCACTTTTGCCCTGAAGCTACTCCATTCGCCATTCCATAAGTATGCCTGCTATGAGGTAATGTGTATAAAGTATTTTATATGATTATTAATGCAGAATGTGTTTAATGTATGTATTTGTATTTACTGGTGGGGTTTCTCCCCCCTCCTTTATGTGGAAGGAAATTGCTGAAGTGCCACAATCTGCCTCTTTTCTGATGGCGTTCAGGAGAAAAGGCTGAGAATTCTTTAGAAGAAGAGTGTAATGGGGGTGGGCTTTTGGCCAGACACACTGCAGTAAATCCAGCATTTCCTATGTGACCTAAGACAAGTGACATAACTGTCTCAATCTTCATTCTCTTATCCATATACTGCAAGAAGTAAGACCTACCTCATAGGGTGGTTGTGAGGCATAAACAAAGTAACTTAGCACTTAGCACAGGACCTAGAACATTCCAAGCATACTTGCAAAGGTAGAAGTACATTTTCTTATTTCAGTACAATAACATGCAAGCCTGGGAGAAAAAAAGATAGGAGACTGAGAGGGCTAAAGTTCTAGAAAGGATATCATTAGGATTTTTATGGTAGACATTAAGATGACATGAGCAATAAAGTGTTATTAAAATTACTGGGCTCGGCGCCTGTGGCTCAATCACCTAAGGCACCAGCCACGTACACCTAAGGTGGTGGGTTCGAATCCCCAGCCCGGGCTCGCCAAACAACAATGATGGCTGCAACCAAAAAAAAAAATGGCCGGGCGTTTTGTGGCCGGCACCTGTGGTCCCAGCTACTTGGGAGGCTGAGGCAGGAGACTCGCTTGAACCCAGGAGTTGGAGGTTGCTATGAGCTGTGATGCCATGGCACTCTACCCAGGGGGGTAGCTTGAGGCTCTGTCTCAAAAAAAAAAAAAAATTACTGGCAAGTTTACTACTGAAAACTTGTGAGAAAGACATTCCAAGCTTCAAGTTTGCATGGTTGATGAATACAATCAGAAAAAAATCAAAGTATTAGTGATAGTATACAGGAAAGAATGTTAGATTGGCATCAGAAGATACAAGTTGTAGCCCAGTCCTGCCATAGCTAACTTTGCAGCCTTGGGAAGAGTTACCTCAGTGGTATCAGTTTCATCCTATTTAAAATAAGAGGCTAGAATCAGATTTATTATTCTTCCCAAGGTGTTCCCAGAGCCCTAGAACTGCCTAGAAATCAAGCATATTCCATATTGTGGTTTGAATACATTATAGAGAGGGCTCTGTTGCTTAATAGTGTGAGACCACAGAAGCCAAATTCTTTGCAGTGCCTAAAGTTTATAGTTGTCCATGATATGATTAAATCTGGTCAAACAGTTTCTTCCTGTCCTCCAGCATGCATTCTAGTGCAATTTAATTAGAGGAAGGGCTGTTCTGTTATGTCCGATGATATCTCTTCTGCCCTGGGGTTATTCGGCTAATTGGTTGATTTGGAAATTTAACCACAGTATTTGGTTCTCTGTATTTGGTGGCAAATAGGGAGTATAGATTCAAGAATGCTTAGTTCTCCTGAGAAGGGCTTGGAACCCCTAACTTATGAACACCCAAATTAAGTAGTGTAACCAGAGGCTCTGTGCTCCTGTAGGTGTCAAATTTTAATTCTGGGTGTGATAAAAAGGCTCTCAAAAAAATAACATGTCTTTGTTCTTTGAACCAGGAACTCCTCTAGTAGTGGCTTATGGGTCAAATGCAGTCAGTAAGAGTTTGTCTGAAATCAAGTTTTAAAAAAAAAAATTATTTTACTCATCTAACATATACCTATGAACCATTTGGGCTTAACCATAGGCACTCCGTGGGCCTGTGTTGCTGATGACAGGCAGTAATGTGGGCGGGCTTGGCCAACTAAAACCTGCAGGGGAAATGAAGGAACAGTAAGTATTGAGTCATTCAAGTATAATGTCACTATTATATCATCACGAAATAGGAATCTTGGAGGGTACTCTCGGGAATTTGACTCATGTTTGAGTCATATACAAGGCACGATGCCTCCCGGGACCCTCTGAACTCACTGTTGTTAATCCAGGCAGCCTCAATGCAGGTACCTTTCTGACTATGCGGAGTGTCAGAGACTCCGACGACAATCCTCAACAGGGCCAAATTCACTAAAAAAACCACCCCCGTATTCTTTATGTTAGCTGCCTCTTGATAGTCGAAGAACCGAACTTTATTCCACATCATACAGTGAAACTCATATTTTATAGCCCTTCTTCTTTATAAAAGAGTCTCATCAGGTCATTCCTCTTATTTTACTTTTTTTATACTCAATAGAGAATAGTGTGTGGTTTAGGATATACAGTAACATTTAGTTGAATTATTTGACCTGAAAATGATGGCGTCCTTGCATTGAAAGCTGGCATTGATATAAGAATGAAGATACATTTCGTTGCACTCCTGTTTCTTTAGCTGGACTTAGTGTTATTTTTAATAGTAATGACATCTTTAAACTATAATATCACGAGGCCACATCCAGTATGAGAAATCAGAAAGCACCAAATGAAGTATTCGATGCTTAAAGCATCACGATGGTATGTGGATCATTTCACACAATGAAGGAGCCACAGATAAAATGCCCCTAAGCTGTTTGGTAAGAGAACAAATAGGTATACCCTGTTGGGAAGGAAAAATAACACATACTAATAATGCCATTGTGATCAGGCATTGGCTAGATAATTGGGCATATTTCATCCTAAAATAATGAAAGCACTAACTTTCTGAAACACCACTTCACAAAAATTGTCAAAAGGATTACTGTTTAAGACATGGAAAAGAAAAAAAAAACACCTTTTTTCCTTAATTCTATTTCTGTTCTGTCTCACATTTGCTGTAATAAATAACTTTAAAATTCCAAGCGGTAAAACTCAAGCTTTACATTCTTCATGCAGATTTTCCATTACTCACTAAAATGTCTGAGTTAGGAAGAGGAGGGTTGTGGTAAAAAACAATTAAGTGCTAAATGGAAAATGAAGCTAGCACCCCACTGACTCATTGAAAATGACTTACAGTGTCCTATGGAATTCTTAACTGCTGCAGCCTTGCCAAATGCTATATTATTTATTCCACAGTTGAGTTTTTGATGGTTTTACCCAGAAAAAGTCTGTCAGGTTCTGATTTCTGTACATAACCTAGCAGAAGTGACATATAGTTACCAATGTGGTAGGTATAGGTGGCAAACACACAGGGAGTTCTGGTGCAGACGTGATGTTTACAAATAAGAGCAGAAAACCAAACAGCATGGGTTGCTAAGACAGCCGGGTCTTTAGAGCTGACCTCTCTTTTTTTGTTATTTTAGGAATTCTCCTACTTTCAAATCATTTGAGGAGAGGGTTGAGACAACTGTCACAAGCCTCAAGGTACAGATGAAGTGAATTCCGTGTGAGTGGGTCCATTGAATCAGGACAGTGTAGCACGGCTGCCATTAGTTCCAAAGGGAAGGCAGGGCCACCAGCATCCCATTCAGCCAAGAAGGCAGGCCTGCTACAGTCAGACCTTTCTCTTCACATACAAACCTATAAATACAACCAATACCGAACGGTGTTACTGTATCCTTAGAGCTGTTTGTGTGAACCATTCAGGGATGAATTGCTCGTGAAAGTGAATTGGGGTTTGGGTTTATGTTATAATCTCTTAGTGCTACCTCCCTCCCCACCAAAGTAGATATGTGAGAGATGACTGTGAAGAGGATAAAGGCTGTATGAATTCGGAATTTAGAGCATGAGTGAAAGGTCAATAACAGCTCCGAGCACCTCTGGTTTGGACATGGACCAGCAAAAAAAAAAAACCTAGTACCATCTACGTATTACCATCCATTAACTGTCAGCTCCCTAGATTTATTTACTGAATTCACATACTGAGGCCATCACTACATGGTTATCGTGAAGGCGTGGAGGGATTAAGCTGAATCACAAAATGCATTTTGTAATAATGCCTGTGATCCCTGGGTATAAATGGAAAACATGCCTTTGACACAGTAGATGTTAAAAAAACTTCACTAGATATTTTGTATGTATTTGAGCATAAGTAAGTTAGTCTACAGAGGAAAAGGAGCCAAAATGAAATAAGCATGGTCTTAAAATGAGTCAAACTTTTAAAACAAGAAAATCACTGCAACTACTAAGGTCACTTTTAAAGACAGTATCACCTAAACAATGATTAATTACAGCTTGTTGTCATTATCACTCTTTTGTATACCATCTACTTCTGTATTATACGATTACTGGGGAAATTAAGAAGACATATGATCTTTAAGGGGACCAAGCCGTCATATGCTGGTTATTCAGCTGCTCCTGAATATTCTCACGTGTCGCCTGTGTGTGAGCTGGTAAATTGTCCCTGACTAGAGGTCCCAGAGGCTCTTATTGATTTGGCTCTGGTAGGTCTTTCTCTTAGGGGAGAGTTTTTACCTTATTTTCTACCTTTGCTTTACTAGGCCAGTGATCAGGTGCTGAAGGCCCAGGAATGAAAGTTCTGCTCAGAGCTGGTCAGGCTTTCATTGGTTTGGTTCCCCAGCAGTTTCTAGCCCTGCAGTTTGACTGTTCTGCTTGGCAACACCATCACTTATGACTATACAGGAACCTATAGGAGCCAGAAAATTCTCCCAGTAGTAGGGACTTTTTTTTTTTTTTTTAATGGAGGAACCTGCAAGGTTGTGGACATTTCTCTTGGTAAAATATCAAACAAAAGGCTCAAAAATCCCAGGAGTCAGCTTCTCAACATCGAGTTTACAGCTTTAGACAACCCAAGGAGCATGCATTCTGTTAGCACAAGTTGTGAGGCAGAAAAAGTGGTAATTTTAGGTTTTCTTTAGAAGAAGGAGATACAAAGAAGCAAAAGAAGAATAAAGAACATATTTTCCTTTGCTTTTAGGAAGCTGATAAGCTTACAGCCCATTTTAAGTGTGGCTCCACACTCCCAGCCTCTCCCTTTCCTTGCCTTCCCTCCTGGGAGGAATAGAGCCTGCCTCCTCCTGTAGACGTTCTTCTGACTAACTCAGCCCACCAGGCACTAGCCTTTGTCGAGACCTCCTGAAAGTAGATTCCATGCCAGTACTGTACTTGGTTTAAAAAGACTGACATCCCACCCACCTCCTGTCTCACAGCCAGAGCCTACTTCCTCTTTTTCTGCCTACCCAGGCAATGGAGAATAGCTGATCACCACGCTTTGTGGAAAACCTCCCACTTCCTCAAGAACGACACACTTCTCATTCCTTTTTTCCTCTCTAGACTAAATAAAAGATATGTTTAATCCTTCTTTATATAGCTGATTTTCTGAGTTTACTTTTGTATTCTCAATCTTCTCCAACCATTCTATTGTTCTTCAATGATGAACCCTTAGGCCAGGCGTCCTCAAACTGCAGCCCACTGAGGACATTTATCCGGCCCACCAGGTGTTTTTGCCACCGCTGCCCGTCCTGCTTAGCCGCTGACTCGTCCCGGGGCCCACAGTCCGGCTCTCCAACGGTCTGAGGGACAGTGAACTGGCCCCCTGTTTAAAAAGTTTGAGGACCCCTTAGGCTGTTTTCTGACGGAGTGACTCACGGATCATTAAGGATGAGAGGAACTCTTTGCAGGTCTGGGTGCTATATTTCCATTCACAGGTCTGCTTTAAGCTAGCTTTTTAAAACACCACTGGTGGGGAACCATGGCCATCTTTACGTTCTGTGAGGAGTAATGTTCTACTGTCAGGTGAGGCCCTCTCCTGCCATTTTCTCACGCAGTCAGTCACGTACCATGTGACGGTTGTAGCAAATCAGCTGTAGTTTTTTTATCCCCAATTCTGTAGTTAGTTCTCCCATGAAAAACTGTCTAATCCTAGAAAATGTACTTCTGACTACATTTTTTTTTTGAAACAGAGCTTCACTCTGTTGCCATAGGTAGAGAGTCATGGCATCAAAGCTCACAGCAACCTTAAACTCTTGGGCTCTAGCAATCCTTTTGCCTCAGCCTCCCAAATACCTGGCCCTACAGGCACCTGCCACAATGCCTGCCAAATTTTTTTTTCTGTGTTCAGTAGAAACAGGGTCTCAATCTTGATCAAGCTGGTGTCAGGCTCCTGAGCTCAAGCAATCCACCCACCTTGACCTCCTGGAGTGCTGGGATTACAGGCGTGAGCCACCATACTGGCTTCTGCCTACACACTTGCAGTGTATTACTCGATGACTCCTTAGCTGGTGTCACCTATTCTATTTGATCCAAAATTAACAAGCAATCAGATGCAGAATCAACTCCTGTGGAACCACATTTGGTATATTCTGTCATGTTCCAGCGGATCATGAGTAACTATATCCCTTCTCACCATTGTACATCCATGTAAAGCAGATCAGATTTTTAGTGCACCTACTTTTTTTCCCCTCCAATACGCTATGTATATAAATCACACTTCAATCGAACATTTAAAATCGTGGTAGCAGTCTATAATATAGCAGACAGCAGAAGATAATGTAAAACTACCATTCTCAGGATTCTTGGCCATCTCCACCTTAGTGATTCCTTACAACTGTATCTTTCCTTGCTTAACCTTTACCCAATAAAATACTTACAGGATTCCCCTTAGTCCCCAGTATGTTCCTCTGAAACATTTTAAAATTATGCAAACGTCTTTGAATAAGATTCAAAATTATAAAATTTCATTATCATACCCTAGTTCAAATTCTTAGGAAGTCCTTCTTTTCCTGCTAAGCAGAGAAAAATGTATGCCCTTCCCTTTTCTTCTCTGTTATACATATGTAAGTTATGTACATGTGAACTTATGTAGAAAACTTATTATGGAATTAGCTGGCATTCACCCATGACATCAGAAGAAAGGATTTGCATTTTTGGTGCATTCCTGGCAACTCACCAAATGAATTTTGATGCACAACCCTGATAATTCTTTGTTAATAATTATTCTTGTATCTGTTACTCAAATATTGTGATTAGTGCACCTACTTTTTGATGAATAGGTTACATGGCTCGGTGTCCATAACTCAGTGGTTAGGGTGCTGGCCACGTACACCAGGGCTGGTGGATTCAAACCAAGCCTGGGCCTGCTAGGCAAACAAGCAACAACAACAACAACAAAAATAGCCAGGCATTGTGGTGGGCGCCTCTAGTCCCAGCTACTTGGGAGGCTGAGGCAAGAGAATGGCTTGTGCCCAAGAGTTTGAGGTTGCTGTGAGCTGTGACACTAAGGCACTCTACAGAAAGTGACAAAGTTAGACTTTGTCTCAATTAAAAAAAAAAAAAGAATATGTTACATGGCCTAAATCAAAAACGTAAAAAAAAGGCAAGATATATTATCCTTTTTACTTCATGTCTTTGTGTCTTCTTGTGTCATCTGTTTTATCATGAGAGATTAGGAAGCCCAATTCAGCAATACGAATTAAATTTTACACGAAGAACTATTCTAATTTTGAAGACAAAGTAACATATCCTTGGATAGAAAACCATTGTGAAGGGGAAGGCTCAGGGTTCAGGAGAGGTTTATTATTCGCATCTTACTTGAGCAGATCCTTGCCTAAAGCATCACTGAACCCACGTGGTTAGGAGACCCTTTGATTCCACCCCTTCTTTGGCAGATTGGTTTCTTTCAAAGCAGTTCCTTCCTTTTTTATCTTACTATTGTTTTGAAAAAATGTCAAGAAGTAGGAGTGCAGGCTTGGCACCCATAGCTCGGTGGTTATGGTGCCAGCCACATACACCAGGGCCAGCAGGTTCAAACCCAGCCCAGGCCTGCTAAATAACAATGACAACTATACAACCAGCATTGTAGCAGGCGCCTGTAGTCCCAGCTACTTGGGAGGCTGAGGCAAGAGAATCGCTTAAGCCCAAGAGTTAGAGGTTGCTGTGAGCTGTGATGCTACAGCACTCTACTGAGGGCGACAACGTGAAATTGTCTCAAAAAAAAAAAAAAAAAGAAGAAGAAGAAGTAGGAGAGCAGAAAGAAACAAAGCCCAGAGGGAAACATCAATAACTGATATTCCTGATTCAAACCCGTATGTGACTTCTATTGCAAAGCAGAAGCAAAGCAGAATGAGAATGTGAATGAAAAAGAAAAGAGAGGCTGAGAATTATTAACAGAGTTGTTTACATTGAATTAGTCTTATTTATTTTCTCTCAGGAAAGAAATAAACATAGTCAAAAATCACAGTTGAAAGCCTCCCTTCCCACCTTTACCTGGAGCTGGGAGAACAGAGTGGAGGCAGACCAGTGCTGCATGCCAGAGGCCCACAAAATAAGCCAAATCCAGCTGGTCATCGACTTTTGAATGACTTGTAACCAGAGAGTGATTTTACATTTTTTTAATGATTGAAAAAAATCAAAATTAAGAATATTTATGACATGAAAATTCAAATACATGAAATTCACATTTCTGTGTTCATAAAGTCTCATTAAAACATAGCCATACTCATTTACTTATGTAATGTGTGCGACTGCTTTTTTGACAGCTGGTTTGAGTATCGATGTCAGACTATATTTTTCCCAAACCTAAAATATGTACTCACTGGCCCTTTACAGACCTCAAGCAGAATGGAAAAAGGCAATTTAGTAATTGAATTTAAGAGGCAGAGAAATTTAGTGACAACTGCAGATAAGTGTAGGAAATGGCTTTGAAACAGTTTTAATTTTTTAAAGGGTAAGCCAGGTGGCATGGACACGTCCCTAGTGTCATTAAAATGTCTGTGAGTGATCACTTTGGGACAGTGAGGTGTAGGCATCAGTTTGGCAATAGCAACAACATTCTCTCCTTTCCCTTTCCTCAGTGTTTTTCTACATTGTGAAAAACAATGGCAGGGAAGGCCAATGTGATTATTAATACAAATTGCATGAAGCATATTTCCATTACATTTTCTTTTGAAGGCTTTGGATAAGGACCTTTTTTCAAGACATACTTAACCATGGTTTTAAATTCTAAGTTGACTTCTTCATGTCTCTACTCTTAATCAATAACGAGTACCAAGAATAGAGTCTTAGAAAGCATCTAACTTTGTGTTTCATGGTCTATTCCTACTATAAAATCAACTGCCTAGAAAGTTGTGAAATTATCAGTGCTTCAGACTTGATCCCTCACCAACTCTCAACACAGAGATCAGCTCTAGTACACTGGACATTTGTTTTTCCAAAAATAAAAAAAACACCAGAAATTAAGTTCCATTGAGCCCCTTGTCCATTTCAAAAGGAATTTTTCAAAATCCAGATTGCCTTGCTAAGTCCCAAGTAGAAAAGCTAAGTTTGAGTCACTTAGTCACTTAAAGATGTTTTTAACATTTGTGTAAGATTGGAAGAATTTAAAATCTAGTCAATTTTCATTAAAGTGGTTCTCTGGGCAAGTAGGGGGTAAATGCTGCAAGTCCTCAGATCTGCTTATGCTCCTGAAGGGACTGGAATCTTAGATGTAGAAAAAATAAAGAAAACATTGATAAAGAGAGCATTCTAAAGTTAGAAGTTTGGAATCCTATCCCCAAACCCAATTATGAATGGCACTGTAGCAGTCTGCTAAAAGGAAACTAACTTTTATACATTCTTTTGCCTCTAAAGATAAAAAATAGTTCTTAATTTGAAATTAATCTAGTTTTGGCATTATTATAAAAAAACATTACAGAAATGATTGGGAATGACTAACTGTATTTTTGCGTATCTGCTCCTTTCAGACGAAAGTAGGTGGGACAAACCACGGTGGAGGCAGCTTTGAGGAGGTGCTCAACTCCACGGCCCATGCCAGCGCCCAGAGCTCGGGAGGCCCCCGGCGGGCGGAGGAGGAGGAGGAGCTGCAGTGCTAGGGGCAGCCAGCCGGGGCCAGTCCACCAACCAGCCACTGCCCAGCCGGCCTCTGCTCACACCTACCCAGATAGGAAGACCAAAATCCCACTGGGAGAAACCCAAGCCTTGACATTGTCACTCAAATGGCCTCTCCAGAAAGTTTAATAAAATGATTTCCATTTGTATTTGTGTTGATGATGGACCACTTAACCATCACACATCAGTACTCATAGATTGTTACCTTTAAAATGTCCCACCTTGAGCAGGTACACAATTGGTCATAACTCTTCTCTGCGTAATTCCAGGTCTATTTTCCAAACGTGTAGCTAGTATTTGCTTTCATTTTTGCTTGGCCTCCTGTGCGATGTGCATGTCCTGGAAGGCTGAGTGAACCCTGGGGATCAGCAGGGTAGATCCCCTTATGACTGTCTCTGGCAAGTGGATGACTTACTGCGAACCCCATCTAACTACTTGTGATCTCCTTCCCCTACATCAATGATGTCCGCTTATTTAAACAATTAAAATAATTGATTTTAATGATGACTTTGAATTCTTATTTCCTTTAAGTCTTCAGGGCTATGGATGCCCTCAAATGTTAGTAGCTAGGATTCTACAGATGCTACTTGAAATCAACTTCAGCTAATTTGGTGACTATGAGAGGGCATGAAAGTAAATACAACTTCGGATACCACTCTGAGGATAGCTAGGATGTTATAATTCCTTCTAATTCTAAGATTCTCCAACATACACAGAGTGGCAGGTACTCAGGTAGGAGATAGCTAGAACAAGGGAGAAGCAGAGTTCGGCAACCCTTCCAGCATGCAGATTGTTCACGTGTATGAAAATAACTGATTTTTTTTTTGTTTTTTTTTTTTGAGACAGAGCCTCAAGCTATCCCCCTGGGTAGAGTGCCATGGCATCACAGCTCATAGCAACCTCCAACTCCTGGGCTCAAGCGAGTCTCCTGCCTCCGCCTCCCAAGCAGCTGGGACCACAGGCGCCCGTCACAACGCCCGGCCATTTTTTGGTTGAAGCCATCATTGTTGTTTGGCGGGCCCGGGCTGGGGATTCGAACCCGCCACCTTAGGTGTACGTGGCTGGCACCTTAGCCGATTGAGCCACAGGCGCTGAGCCAGAGAATGACAAATTTTAATGGAGTTTACGATGAAGTAGAGTAGTCTCATATTATTTTCATAATAAACACCCATTGCAAACATGGTGTTGAGGCCTCAATATCATAAGATAATACAGACAACAGAAGAAAACGAGAAGCTAGAAAAATGGAGTAATTAATGTGAATACATGATAATGAAGTGAAAATAATTGTTGCGTAAAGTAATTTGGACATGTTTTCTATTTACAAAGAATTTAAAAGGAAGACATTTTTATTCAATAAATGTTTTTACATTATCTGCCATAGATATAGTTGAGGCATATGGTTCCTTGTTAGTCATTGGATGGAATAAAGCAAATCCCTGGGCTATACTGGTCATGGATTTCTACATAGGAAGAAATATTAGGTGAAGAGACATGTAAAGGTCCTTCACCATTTGACCTAACTCTCTTTTCTCTTCTGAAGAAATAGACTTTGAAAATAGTACACCAGATAAGGTGTAGCCCTGTGTGAGGGTTCTAAACAGCCAGATAGAGGACAAGATAGTCTAAGACAAAGAGTTAGTAGAAAAGGAAAAATAACAGAAAAAGCACTATCCTTGCTTCAGGTAAGGGACCGAGCACATGCCCTCCTGATGGTTCATTATTAACATGAACCATACATATTTTATTCTCTTTACACCAATTTTGAAGGCAGCTCATTTGCAAGGCCATTTCCTTGGAATAAGCCTAGAAATAAAAATAGCCCTGGAAATACAACGCAATTGTGGCAAAGTATCCAGGGATGGCATTGACCTCCAGAAAACAAATTGTATAGACTTCCATGGGATGGGAGAGCTTAGAAGAGTAGCTCATATAGAATTTGACTCCAGTGTAAAGTCAATGTCAAAACAATGCACCATTCGGCATCAAAAGGTTCACACCGGAAGGATCTGAATTGCCATGACAGTAAGAAACTTCTGTAAACCAGAATGGGATGATATGACAGATTATAACCATTTTATAAAATAGCATTCCTTTGGTCAAGGTCACTTATTAGCAAGGAGTGAATCTCTGGAAAGTAAATGGTTAGTGGAGTTTCATTTTTCCTCTTTCTTCTCTCATGTGAACCACCTAATAGGATTTTTTTTTCAACAAAGTGAATAATAATTAGTTGGTATTCTGTTCTCTAGTATGAATAAATTGAAACCAAATACTTTTTTTGTTTAAGGGTAAAAAGAAGATGACAATTGATTTGCTCTTTAAAAAAAATACAGTCACAATTAGGAAGAGAAAAGAAACCATAGTTTTAGCAGATCATTAGAATTAAATTTGATACCAATTACACTGTCAAAAATGAATATAATTGAATTCTAGTCAGCAAGCTTTGACTATATTATTTGTAAAAATATACTTAAAACTCAATTTAATCAATCCTATTTATAAAGCCTGGCTGTAAATAGTGTATTTAGAGTTGGCTGAAGAATTCCATCTGAAATGAAATCAAATCTTCCTTTAATGTCCTATACAAATAGGTCATATGCAGTGCTGTGGCTTCCATACTTTTTTTTCCTTATATGTTAAAATTATCATTATAAGAAACCTAATTGACACTTTTCCAATTATTCTTTATTTTTATGTTATTTCATATGTCACTGATCTTCAAGAAGCATCCAAATTACAGATATGAAGGCTTAAGCCTGACTCTTATCCAAGGAGGCATGCTAAGCTCAGTAAATGAGCTTGGTATTTCCAAAACTGTGCTTCATTGATAGACAAGTGACTGCCCTTCTCTGTAAGTTGACCCATATACTCCATTCTTCCTGTTTGTTCCCGTCTGTGTAAGATATACATTTATTAGTAGAACACTAAAAGGATAACTTTTTAAGAGTAGAATTTATTTTTATTGCCCCTTTCAGATGAATTTTTACTGGACCAAATTAGCATATTTTCCCTCTAAACAAATGTAATTTTTTCAAACAAAATGGTTGCATTTAGCTTATTTTAAATTGTGACTGGTCATACAATTCTGACAGAGTTGGTCCAGTCATATGCCTAGATCATTGGTGTTTTTTAACTTGCTAAAATGAAAGAAAGAAACACATTATCCAGTGAGTACACTTACACACCATTAGTCTAATGTTTACCCTTGGTTTTACTGAGTGAGAAACATAAAAATAAAGCAAAAAAGACATTTTTCCAACTGGCAAAAAGTGTCACTCTGTACTAACACCATTAGAAAGAATCAGAGGGCAGAGCTTCCTAATACATTTTTGTTATTCATCTGATTAAACCAGCAAATAAATGCCCAACAACATGGCTATACATAAATTTTGTACTTGCACAGATTATTATAAATAGTAATTTCCAATTTTTTCCTATTTTATATCCAAACATTTTCTTTTTCAATGACAGTTGAGAAACTCAAACTTTAGCATTTAGTTTCTTTAGTTTCTCAGAACTAAGTTCTCCATCTCAGCAGAGCCCTACTATTTATTGACTTCATAACTCACAAATCGCCTTTCATTTTGTAATGGGGAAAGGAAAAAACATGAAAATATAAGGGTGCAAAGAGCATTGATTTGTAAAGCCAGCATCACTGGAGGTTGCAGTGTTGTGTTGAGGCTTTTGAAGTTGTGTCTGGCTGTGCACAGTGGCTTATACCAGTAATCCTAGCATTTTGGGAGGTCAAGGTGGGTGGATTACTTGAGCTCAGATTTTGAGATGAGCCTGGGCAAGAGTGAGTCCTCATCTCTACTAAAAATACATGGTGGGTGTCTATAGTCCCAGCTACTCAGGAGACTGAGGCAAGAGGGTAGCTTTAGCCCTAGAGTTTGAGGTTGCTGTGAGCTCTGATGAAGCCCAGGCACTCTACTGAGGCCAACAGAGTTCGACTTTGTCTGGAAAAAAAAATGAAAAAAAATTAACTTCCCTTTGTCCTGAAGCAAAGAAGGACCTTCGGTAAGTTCCAAAGCCATAAATTCACGGAAACAAATAGGAACTTTACAGGTATAATCAGTCAATGATTCAAAACACTCTGTGAGGAGACACCTCTAATGGCTACTTCTCCCACATTTCCTAACAGCATTTCTCTTTCTTTGTATGTGAAAATAATTCTAATCTGCTATAGTCAGTACAGCATCTGTTGGCTTTCCAATAGTGAAGTTAAAATTACACAAAGCAGAAGAACTTTGAAGTTGACCTAGTCCAGATACCTTATAAGCAGTTAGAGACTCAAAGACTTGCTCAAGGTTGCACTTTCTGTTAATAAGAGATTCACAGCTTCATCTGTAGTACTCAGACTCCACACGTCCCTGCCCAGCACCATTTCTGCTTCACTTCAGTCTGGTGTGATCTGTGCTCTTTCTCACTGTCTCCACTGGATTAATGACACACATCTGTGAGATGGACGGCCAGGGCTACTGTCATTTTTCTAAAGAGATGTCCATCTGCCCTCTTCAGTTCAACAGAATCCATGCAAACTTTTCTTTCAATGTCTTCTTTATTTCTGTCAAGTCTGGAAAAATGAGAAAAAATGCCAGTACAGGCATTGCATTGATCCCATTGGAAAGCCTTTTCATCAAAAACAACAAATATTTGTCGAACATTCACAGTGCTTATGGCATACTTTATCATTTTCTCTTTTTTTCTTCATTCTGCTTTGTGCCTTGCTCTCAATTTGTAAGCTTTTTATAGAGAATGTGTTTTATTTAAAATTATTCTTTTCTTGCCCCTAAAGAAATAACCCACACATGAGCCTTATTTTATATGCAAGCATTTACTTATGAGAAAAGATAAATCTCATATAGACAGAGGGTGCCAAGAATGAGTAAAAGATATGAAAGAAAAAACTGTATTAAAATTGTAATATTCATTATATACTGATAACAAAACATGAATACAAGTCATATTTGAGCACCTCTTATAATTGCAAAAGTCAAATGTGACTTGAGTATTACAATTTATATACACGTGCACACACACAGAGGGTGCCAAAATAATGTATACACATTTTAAGAAAGGAAAATCCTGTATTATAATTATTATACTCAATTTGACTTCTGCGATTGTAAGAGATATGAAAAATCACAAATGTTGCCAGTATATGTTGTGTATTATAATTTTAAGACAGGTTTTTCATTTCTTAAAATGTACACACATTTTTCGTACCTTTTTGTATATACACAAACACACACACAGACACACACAGACATGCACATATACATATGAAGTCTCACAATTAAGTTCACAAAGTTCCACTGTGCACTTACATTAGCAGTACTGTACAAACAGCTCAATAAGGTTTTCTAACCTTATTATATTAGTGTCTCACAGCTATGTTCATGTCCACATGTGGCAGTGGTCAGTAGCGTTGTTGTGTACTTTTACGTGCCAACATGAGAATACTGGAGCTTGAGTTAGAGCAATGAACAAACATTAAATTTCTCGTTACTTTTGGTGAGAGTAGAAATGAAATGTTAATCCAAGTTTATGGGGATAATTCCATGAAAAAATGGCAGTATGCCAATGAATTAAATGTTTTTCTGAGTGGAGAGAAAGTATCACTAATGAAAAGAGGTCAGAATGCCCAGTAATGAGCAGAACTGATCAAAACATTGAAAACTTCTCTGAATTGTGTGTCTAAATTGGCTGACTATGAGAAGCATAGCAGACCAAGTAAACATCAATAGAGGAACAGAAAGAAAAATCTTAACTGAAAATCTTGCCATGAGAAAGTGTGTACAAAAATGGTCCCCAAAGAACTCACCAATGAACAAGAGCAAAGGATAGTTGAAGTTTCCCAGATCTTTGGGAGAGGCAAGACAATGTTTGGGCCATGTTATTACTGGTGATGAAACATGGGTGTACCAACATGACCCTGAAATGAGGCATCTAGAGTGCACAATGGAAGTCAGCCAATTCTTTATGACCAAAAAACTTCCATCAGTCCAAATCAAGAGTCAAAATTATAATGCTAGCCTTTTTTGATATCAGAGGCATTGTTCATTATGAATCTGTACCAACTGGACAAACAGTTAACCAAGATTACTATTTAGAAGTGCTGAAAAGGCTGTGTGAAAAAGTTAGATGAAAAGTATCTGAAGTTTTTACCAACAACTCATGGCTTATGCATTACAGCAATGCACCAGTTCACATGGCGCTGTCTGTGAAGGAGTTTTTAGACAGTAAACAAATAACTGTATTGGGACACCCTTCCCGCTCACCTCATCTGGCCCCCAGTGACTTTTTCTTTACCCATAAAGGAGATTATTAAAGGAAGACATTTTGATGACATTCAGGACATCAAGGGAACAATGACAGTTCAGATGGCCATTCTAGAAAAAGTTCAAACTTGCTTTGAAGCACGGAATAGTTGCTGGCATAACTGCATAACTATTCAAGGGGAGTTCTTTGAAAGTGATCATAGTGATAGGCAGAAATAAGATATGTAACACTTTTTCTAAAATGAGTTTATTCACGTAATTGTCAGGACTTGTGTGTGTGTGCGCGCATGGATGAGTAAACACATATATATGAATAAGTAACCAAACTTCATGTAGTTATTCCTTCATATGGTTAAACTTCATCTGGTTGTCTCCTTCATGAGGCAAGATAATAAAACTACTTTCAGCAAGAGGTATTGCATATATATTCAACATCAAACATTAATGTAACTGTATTATTTTCTTGTAAGTATATAATTTTAAAAAGGAAAGTCACAAAGCTACTTTGGCCATATGTATATAAGGTCAAAAAGGATGCAAAGGCCAGTTCAGTGCTAAATGTCTTAATCTGGGTGCGAAATAACGATGACTGGAAGAGGGGAGTGGTCTTGGAGATGGCGATAAGTACATGTATTTGGGAAAATTCAGTCAGAGAATTTGGCAGTGGATTGAACATGAAATATGATGAGAAATGTTGAAACATAGTGGCTAGGTTTTTTAATTGTGCAAATTATCAGTTGTTTTATATTAAGATGATAAGAGCAAAGGATTTGGAGAGATAAGTGTTGTGAAGTTTGATGTTCTTAATAAATATTCAGGTGAAGCTATGAGGTGCCTTTAGGTCTATGGCACTGGAACTCCTGGAAGAGATAGAAGGCATCACTATTGAAGGTATGTTACAAATGGCATGGGCTTGGGAAGGTTATGTGAGAAGAATATGTAAATGAAGAATGTGACTGTGATAACTATGCTAATATGAGCAAATGGAAGTAGATAAGATTAATGAGTAATAAACTTTAGAATGAGAAGATGTTTCTGAGGAAGGAAATGGCCGATTGTGCCAAATGAGGCTGAGATATTGGTAAAGTGAAGGCAGACTAATGTCTGTTAGTCTCGGAAATTTGTGACTCATTAGTCACAAATCTTTCAATAAGAAAGATTTTCGTGGTGTAACAAGGAGGAAAGATGAGAAAGTAGTTAATTATAATAATAATATAAATAATATGAGCTAATGATTTCCCATTGAGGACTTATTCTAAGTACTTTGAACTTTTCTACTAATTACATTATTTAACACTTATAATAATGCTTTCAAGAATATGAAGATAGGGAGCTGTTAAGTAAGGAAGCATATAGAGTGAGCTTAGTGGCAGTGGGAAGCAGAACATGCAGATCATGAAGCTGATAGTAAGTCAAAAACAGAAGGACAAATAGTGGTAGAAATGCCTAGAGTGGGAGGTAAGAGGACTGGTGCAGGGAAAGAACTTGGGAATAGGAAACTGCACAATGTCGCCCAGCACACGCAGGATGGGGAGAATCTGTCTTTCTTCGTAACTCAGATGAGTCGTCTTTTTTTACCACAGGCTCAGAAAAACCACGGTAGGGAGGCTATTTTTTGAGGAATAATACATCAGAGTACTTTAGAAAGAGTAACTTTTGTAGGATTGGCAAAGATGATAGCATGTATAAAAATAAAATTGGGGAACACGTGGCTGCTGTTGGAGATTATAAGGACTACGTGACATACTGCAGGAAGGCGGAAGAAGATAGAAAGATGGAATAAGTGAATGAAAAAGGAGGACACTAAGTTAGTTCAGCAAGTTGAAACGTTGACCTCTTCACCTTCAGGTGTCAGGCACCCACCACCTAATTTATACAATAAGTCACGGATAGCTAAAACTAAAACTGGTATTTGTAATGTGTGTCTATAATTGCTGAGAAATTTAATTTAACTATTTTAAGTAAATAAAAAAAATTCATAATATGCGGTGATCACTATTATCAAGCAATTAATTTTTGTTAAAATTCTCAGAACCAGTTTATAACACATTCAACAGGAATCCAGGGTCATTGTGATGAGAGGCACAAATCTTGTGGCCTCCCCATGAACATATTCCCTACATGTGAAGTAGAAAAAACTGTGAAACGCATGTGGTGAGTATGTAGGCAATTACTATATCATTCTAAGTTGTCCTGTATGTTTGAAAAATTGCCAGATAAAAATATTGGAAAATTAAAAAAAGAGAGAGAGAAGAGAATACAAAGGGAGGTTCAGGTTGATGGAAATGTCCTATAGCTTGATCTGTGTGATGACTTACATGTCTAAAAGTGTATTAAACTATAAACTTAAGCTTTAAAAAATTTCTCAGAATTGAAACCTGGGTATGACATTGGTTAAATCAAACTATCTTAATTTGGGGTGATTCTATGCATACTTATGTTCAGGTAAGGAGGGTTAGGGTCTGTCTGGAAACACCTGTTTTCCTACCTAAAGGCAGAAACAAATATGGGTCACAGAATCAGTATTCCATTAAATTCTCCACCTACCTTCATTTTACCACCACCTACTACCTGGGTTCCTTTCTGGAATTTCTCTTCCTTTGCTCCCATCAATCCATTCTCATCTCCCAGTTAGAGTAACAGTGCTAAAATATGAGATGATGACACTCCTCTGTTTAAAATCGTCAATGATGCTCCATTTAATTCAGATTCAGGCCCACAAGACCTTACATGTTTATGTGTCTATCACCTTTATTATCTTACATTCTGCTACATTCCTCTGTGTAATCTCCATTCCAGCCGCACTCATTCCCTTCCCATTTCTTTCTTATGCCAGGCAGCTTCTCATATCAGTGCTTTTGTACTAGGAGGTTACTGACTCTGCTTAGAGGACTCTCCCTCAGATACCTACATGACTACCTGCCTCCTGGGATTCCTTTCTGATATCTGGGTGTCATTTTTCACATGAGGCAACTCTTGCTCCAGCTCCTTCTCACTCTGTTCCACTTCCTCCTCACTCATAGTATAGCAGTTCATTATGATAACTGTCTTTCTGCCCCTGGAAGAGAGTAGGCTCCAGGAAAGAGGAATGCTAGTCTGTTTGCTTCCGTGGATGGCCTTAAAGGGCTAGGCACACAGTAGACACCTTGTAAATACTTTACAAACAGACTGACTTTTTTTATGTTAGTACCAGGGTTTTATTACTGTTGACAATGATCTATAGCTCTCAATATATAGCTCTCAATAAATACATAGATTGATTGATTTTCTAAACTTTGTAGGTTTTTTCAGATCTGTTTGATATAATTTTCCCAGGACTTACACTCACACATACCTTCTCATTTGTTCCTACCTTATGGGCTAACCTCTGTTCATTCTCCCAATATTTAGAATTTAGGCAAATCATCAGGTTCTAGTGAGTTAAAGAAACAGTTGCCTGAGAAGCTTTATCTGGCTGGGTAGAGGAGAGGAGACCACCATGTATCAATTCCTTACTGTTCTTCCTTTTATCTATAGGTACACATACATAGTATACCGAAAGACAGAAATATATATTATTAGTAATTATGAGAATCCCCTGGACTTGGTCATAGCAGGGTTTTGTTTTGTTTTGTTTTTTCAAATCTACTGACATAACCAAACTATAATTTATCTTGGTATATAGGTTTTGTTGTCCTTCATTTTTACAAGATGTCATTACATTGTTATACATAGTCCCTTTCTCATCCTAATGCATAAACTGGCAATTTTACTTTATTTTTATTTATTTGTCTTATTAAAAATAGAATATTCTATAAATCTCTTCTGCGATATAGGGAAAATATTGCAAAGAGTTATTGAAACATTCACTCATCAGTATAGATGGGTCATATTTGGGGATTAATGGGAAAATTTTCAATTAGATCCACTTCATCTTTATTCCCACTGAAATTAATTTCATGATTATCGATAAATTGAAAAAAAGAAACTTTCCGAGCATTAAATACCTAACAAGATAATGAGGATGGGACCGAGATGTTAGGCAAGAAGATATTGAGAAAGTTGAGCCCAGAATTTAGATGCTTTGTCCAGGAGCATTTGCTAAACCAGGGGAGTGTCTGAGTGGGTCTTTGAGCAAGTTTCAGGACTTCAGGATAGAAGTTGAACTCCACAGCTTGCCAAAGGTGAGCTCTCTGGAGGAACTTTCCTGACTTAAATTTGGGTTCCAAATCTAGGAGGCAGAGTGAGCAAGAAGCAAAGCAGTCTTAGAACAGATAGCAGCCTAGGGTCAACTTGTTTAGGTGACCCAGACAAGCCAGATTAAAGTGAACCTGCACAGCCAGCATCTACAGGAACCCGGCAGACAAATGAAAATTCTCTCGGGAAGATAATAACAGTATCTTGGCCTCAAATTCTTTCTACCAAAATTTTCAAATGCTATGACCTGTGCAGCAAATCCCAGAAGAGAGTAAAGAGAACATAACACAGAAGAAATATTTGATGAATAACTTGCCAAAACATTTGCAAGGCATCAAGACATAGACTCGCAAAGCCCCATGGATTTCAAATAAAACTATGAAGACTAATTTGGGGAAAATTAATAGAAATCAATGAATATTGATTTAAATTCAATTGAAGAGTATTTTATTTGGAATATGCAATATTAATTTTCTAGTATGATCCATTATACTAAAAACATCTTTCTGGTTACAGGGTCTACTTTAATCAATACATCTGAAGAGATTTATAAATAACATAGTTGCTTGAAAGTACATCCAAAAATGACTGAATGTGGTTTTCTGTATAAATTGTATATTATTTTTTCTTGTATACTATACAGGTATTTTCTTTGTGAATCCACTTTGTTTTAACAGAAAAGAAAAGAAAAATTACCTCAGCTATATGCAAATTGAATCTCAGATTGAAAATTAATGTATTTTAAATTTTTATATATTTGCCTTAGTCTTGTGAGATGAAATCACCATTGTCCTATCAGATTGTATATCTTCTACAGATCTGTTCTGATAGAGTTTGATATGATATTAAATCAAGGTAAATAGAACTCTCCATTCTCTGAGCTTGTACCCTTAAAAAAAACCCAAAACTTTCTTTGGTGGACATATGGACAGGTTGAATAATGTAAAAGAGCTTAGAGAAAAGCTTTCATACTTGTTTATATCCCCCATCTACATTTTTAATTAAGAGTGACTATGGTTGGCATCTACAGATACGGCCATATGTTGGGAGGAAGCACGTCAATGACAAGGCTCCCTATGTCCTAATTTACTGCCTCTGACTTTGCGGCACTCTGTGTGATAAAATTCCAATCTAAAGCTAGGATGAAGCTGACAATTAGAGTGCAATTGTCCTCCTTGAGGTATAAATACCGGATGGTAACCTCAAAAATTTCCCACCAGAGGCTTACCCAGGAGTCAAGTGATGAAAGGAAATAAAAGAAATCTTGGCTGATACTCATGAAAATAACTTCCCTCTCTGGCCCAGACCCATATTGTGCTTCAGAGAGACCTGGGGAATGGAGGAAAGAATTTTGAGGTGCAGTAGGTGAGCAACTGATGTTCCAAACTGTTTTCTTTTTTAGTAACAGCACTTAGAGAAAGGTGCTTATCTTCTGTCGCAAACAAGGATAAACATGCGTGCTTTTTGAAATGGGAGAACGTGTATAAGAAAGAAATTAGGACAGAGACCAGTGAACATAGTGGAATAAAATCGGGGCGGGGGAAAGAGATATAAAAACAAGGAAATAAAAATAATGGAAAGTGTGCATTGAAAACCAGATTAATACCTGGTAATTTCAAAAATGGTCCCGTAGAATCAGAATGTTTTAAAACTATAACTGAGAAAATGACATGAAGGCTGTGTTGATCAGTTTGATGGAAGTATTTCGGATTGCATGTGAAAACCCCACACTGTACCCCAGAAGTGCACTAATGTACATTGTTACCATTCAATAAAAAATAAAAAAGAAAAAAAGAAAACTTTCTGTTCAAGTCTCTTGCCCACATAGAAATGGGATTATCTATTCTTTTCTTATTGATTAGTTTGAGTTCTCTGTAGATTCTAGTTATCAGACCCTTGACGGAAGCATAACCTGCAAAAATCTTCTCCCATTCTGAAGGTTGTCTGTTTGCTTTACTTACTGTGCTCTTGGCTGTGCAAAAGCTTTTAGTTTGATCAGATCCCAGTAATGTATTTTAGCTGTTGCTTCAATTGCCCAGGGGATCCTCCTCATAAAATATTCTCCCAGGCCAATTTCTTCAAGTGTTTTCCATGCCCTCTCTTCTAATATTTTTATAGTTTCCTGTCTTAAGTTTAAATCTTGTATCCAGTGAGAATCAATTTTTGTTAATGGTGAAAGGTGGGGGTCCAGTTTTAGGCTTCTACAGGTCGCCAGCCAGTTCACCCAGCACCATTTATTAAATAGGGAGTCTTTCCCCCACTGAATATTTTTGATAGGCTTGTCGAAGATCAAATGGCAATAAGTACCTGGGTTCATCTCTTGGTTGTCTATTC